>CAUOFW020005447.1:301006-321976 GCA_963454935.2 Ilex paraguariensis
GGGGATGTTGTACTTGACCCTAAACCTATTAATTTGCTCACCACCCTTTACTTTATACTTCCCTGACCCCGAAGAACTGGCCTGAGGATTCTCGGGGGCAGGGCGACGACGAGGCATCTCGAAGAAAGTGAGAAAAAGTGAAGGAGGGTGTTTTTTACCTCAAAGATCCCCAAGGAAGCTTCTCGAGGATTGGTCGCTAAGTGGCAACCGCANCCTGAAGACATTAAGGCAACACTGCCCGGGAAAGAGGTGGAAATGGGAGAGGAACTAGAGAAGTAGAGGGGGCAAAGAGAAGCTAATTCCGCCTTCTATAATGGCTTTGGTATAGAAGGGCATTGCATCCTCGGTACCGACGGTACGAGGGTGCACAGCCGGGTTATAATCATCTATGTCTACATACGGGGGAATACTATACTTAATCCTAAATCTATTAATTTGTTTACCACATTTTACTTTATACTTCCCTGGCCTCGAAGAACTGGCCTGAGGAATCTCGGGGGCAGGGCGACGACGAGGCATCTCCAAAAAATGATAAAAAATGGAGGGGGTCTTTTCCACGAAGATCCCCAAGGAGACTTCCCGAGGATTGGTCGCTGAATGGTAACCAGAAATACCTCCCGTTATCGAAAAATCAAAAGAGACAGAAGGGCGAAGAGAGGGAAGATATTGGGACTCACCATAATGTAAAAAGAAGTTTTTTCTGAAAAACTTGAATCGACTTCTTTCAGAATGTTCAGAAGCAAGGATGGGTCTGCTGGCCTTAAAACTTCAGTGAAAAGGTTGGGCAGTTAACAGCGGAAGGAAAGAGGTCTCCGAAAGATTCAGGCAAGGGCTCTCTGGAGAAATTCAGAATGAAGAAATGAGAAAAGAGGAGAGGAAGCCCATTTATATATAGTACCAATCCCATCATTGGGCGCGAAGCACGAAAAAGACGCATTTAATGCGCACGACATCCTAAGCAGGGGAAAAACGGCTAGAGACAATGATGAAGCAGTTGGAGTTGTTGCAAAACCCTTCGTCTCCTTACAACGCGTGTCCTTGGTGTCAAAAGATCGAAGGCTGGGGGGCAGTTGATGAGACATTTCTGAAAATACTCAAAGATGAAGACACGTGTCCTCGGTGTCACTAATCCTTGTTACTGAGATCACGTACCCATCGGTTCACAAGTCCCTCTCCCCCGAGGTACTTGTCATAGGAATCAAGTGGCATCCAGTACGTTTACGTACCGACACGTATTCCTTGGTCTGATATGGGTACATCGGTCGCTATATGTACCTCCCCTCTCGGCTTCGAGATGTACCAATCCCCCCTCGGTACTGNCGGTTCACAAGTCCCTCTCCCCCGAGGTACTTGTCATAGGGATCAAGTGGCATCCAGTACATTTACGTACCGACACGTATTCCTCGGTCTGATATGGGTACATCGGTCGCTATATGTACCTCCCCTCTCGGCTCCGAGATGTACCAATCCACCCTCGGTACTGATATGTACCAACGTCCAGGATGACATTCTCTTCTCCTGCAGAGCTACTGATGTACAGGTCACTAGCCTAGGCTAGGCTAGGTTAACCATCATGACCTCGTCTTACAGAATTGGTGTCAGAAAGCTCAAGAAGGCAGGGGACACAGCCAATGAGGAATGGACGCGTGGCATATTGTGTCACATCAAAGACAGAAAGACTGGATGCCCTTGCTGACATACGACTTGTGAAAGCAAGCATTAATTACATCATTCCTTTGATGAGACAGCGTTTAATGTGGTAAGGCTCGGAAGTGAAAGGTAATAAATGTCTCTAAGGCCGGACATTTATTACATCCTTGCCGAGAGGAGCTAATTGAATAGTCGGCAGGCCGATGATGCAGCCTTGGTTGCTCGGGATCCCGAGCAGTTAAAAGAGGNTTACATCCTCCCCGAGAGGAGCTCATTGAACAGTCGGCATGCCGATGACACAGCCTTGATTGCTCAGGGTCCCGAGCAGTTAAAAAGAGAAGACATTCCTGATAGGAAACCGTGCACACGTTGTCTGTGCCTAATGATCACCTACTGACCACACTGACAACAATCATGAGTATTTGAGGTATAAATACTCCTCGCAAAAGGCAAGGTGGTATGCAACGAAAAACCTTTGCTACAAATTATACTCAGTGTTTTCTTCTTCCTCTTTCTCAAAAACTGACTTGATCGTCGGAGGGGATACGTCGAAAAATATTCCGGCGCCCTTCTAACTTGTCTTTCTTTGTTCCAGAAATTTTTCTCAGCCTTACTGGATCGTTCCATTGATCCACGAGGGTCTCCCATTACTGTTCCAGGTTACCACCGGACCTCACAGACTGTTCCAAGCAGCAGGGTTGACCATTCGACTGACTCACTCGAGTTCACCAAGGGAGAGATCTGTTCTCGTGTTTATATTGGAGCAGGTGCCTAGTGGGTACCCATCCCTAAGGGGCTCAAGCTTATAAGGGGGTGGGGGAGACGACTCTTAGTCGATGTGGGACGAAGCTCCACACGGGCACTGAGAGGTAAAGACTACTGTATTGCCTTAGGAAAGGGTATAGGCCAGCCAGAATCCTTGATGTTTAGGAATGAGATTCGAACGCTCGATTTCTACCGTTAAAAGTTTCCTATACCCTATCAACACATAGGGTTTGATCTCATTCGTAGGCAGATATCTAGGTTCAATTTTCTACACATAACTCAATTACATACGTCACATCTGTTGAATTTCAAGCAACAACTTTGAACCAATTTGTAAAGCGATACTTTTTGAGGATTACTTCAAGATTAATTTACGAATATTAGAAATTTTTTAGATGATTTGGGGAATCTATTATCATGAAGAAAATAATGAGTCAATCATCTTTAATACATGTGCAACACCAAAGCCGGCAAGAAGATATCAATGAGTTATTATAATAACATTATGTATGTGACATGTTAAATTTAGTTCAATTCATACACACCTTATTTATAATCATGAATAATTAGGTATATAATCCAATATGAATCAAATTCGTATATCTAATTTCTGTCATAAGTAATCGAATTTGTGTCGATCTCCTCATTGAACAAATTTGATGAACTATCTCAATTATGATTTGTATCTATTGATACCAAGCTCTTAACTAATAATAATTTAGTATTAATTTTATATCGGATTGATGAATCATCCTAAGAATTGTATAACCCTTTTCTTTTTCTGATTTAATTTTTACCAAAATTATTTATTGGACAGTATTGTACTTTTTGAACAAATGGTAAATTTATTTTTGTCTTTTGTTGAATTTTTTTCACGGCTCGATAAAAAATTTAATAAGTCAGTGACTTTTTTTCGGTGTTTCAAAATACAATTAATCAACATGTTAACTAATCAATTAGGATAAATTAAATTAAATTTTGCTTAGGGACAAAATTAGGACCATTTCCTAATAAGGTAATCCCTCAAACTTACCACACTTTATTTTCCAATTCTGGAAACTTCTTCAGCTGTCGGCCTGCCACAAGGTTCTTGCCGGCTTGATTACGACTAGTGAATATGATCACCGGCTATAGCCCGTTGGGCCCAATTGTATCACCAACAATATCTATCCGTTCCTCGTCCCACCAATCCCCACCTGCCACGTACTTGCTTCTATTATTTCCACCAACGTTTCTAAATCAACGGCTCAAATGCATTTGATGTTGTTATCAGTGCTATCAACGGCCCATGTACTCTAAAACTTCCCCGAGGACTAGGAAAGATATAAGAAAAAGAAATTCGCAACTTGCACGAAATGATAAGCAAGTTACATTATTTGATTATTCAAACTCACTCGTAGTATAAAAAAGAGCCACTAGGGTAATAATATGATGAATTTCAATTCCTCACGACCAATTTGTTCTTTGGGATCCGATCATTCTTCATGAATATTTTAATTTTGACATGATAATTTATTTTTGATAAGATTAAAAAAAAAATTAATTGACTCGAACACCCTGATCATTAAATCAACAAAAAATTAAAAAAAAATCAGGTCAACACTAACCTAATGGAAAAAAATCTAACTCTCCTGAAACTGAAAGTGCAAGAGCATTTTAAATTATTTCTAAATACCTTGATTTACCCAAATTTTGAGCTATCTATTCTAGCCTAATCAACCGCTTCTACCATCTCTCAACCTTCTCCATTTCTAGCAAAATTCGTATCTCTCACCCTCATTCTTATTTGCCAGAGGAATCATGACCATAATAAAATAATATACAATTCAAATTTTAAAAAATAAATAAAATAATTTTTATTATTCGCGATTGAGATCTCTTTAAATTTTTTTTTAAAATTAATCCAACGACTAATATTAATACTCCAAGTTTAATAGAAAAAATATGACCATAAGAGTGTGTTTGTGGTAACTTTTTAAAAGTACTTTTAATACTTATAATTTCTCATAAATATTTTAAAAAAAATATTATTTATACCTAAAAATCTAACATAATTTGTTAACCTAATAACGTGATTTTATTGAAACCGTTAGATTAACACCAAATTTCAATATTTGATGGAGCCCACAGTCAATCCAAAAATTATAGTGAATTAGGTCAGCAAATTAGGCTAGTAAATTAGATCTCAATAGTATTGATTTAAAAAAAATAGTGTTTAGAACCACCACCCCCATCGCCCCACCATCATCACCACTACCACCATCACCCCACCATTATTACCACTACCACCACTACCACCACTATCACTACCAACATTACGACTACCACCTCTACCGTCGTCACCCCACCACCACCTGTGTCACAACCACCACCATACTGTCGTCACCACCAATGTTGCCACCCTGCCACCACCACCCTACCCACTGCATCACCACCACCATCACCACCATCGTTGCCTCTACTATACCACTCTATTATCGCCCCACCACCACCTCCCCTACCATCACTATCTTTGCCACTATAACTCTGGCCACTCCTACCACCACCACCACCATCCCCACTACCTTCACCATCACTCATCACCAGTAGCATCGTCACCTCCACCCCCTACCACCACTTTTCCACCACTGCCACTGTTCTATCATCTCCCCCTACCACCACTATCCTTATCATCCCACCACCACCCCCATGTCAATCACCAGTATCACTGCCAATACCGTCCACCATCAGTATCATCGTTCACTCCAACTGTAACCAGTGTTTAAATTTTTTTCTCTTTCATTTATATTTGTGATTTGATTTTAAATATAAATACAAATATATTTATTGTTAACTTTTTATTATTATTATTTTGTGTATTAAGGCACATACAATAACTAGTATATATATAATTTCTATAAACTTAACATGATACAAATTATTATCAATCCAATTTTTACAATATCAAGATAAATATTTTCTACGTCAAGAAACAAATATGAAAATACACATATATCTATAAATTTATAATATAAAATATGACATACTTCAATAAGTTTATCCGACAATCTAAAATAAATTTATCTAACGGTTACTAACATTCTTCTCAAAATCATTCATATTGTATTATGTCTTATAACACTAATTATTCTTAATATATATATTTTATATATATATAATATGATAAATTTTAATAAATTAATCAAACAATTTCAAATAAACTCATCACACAATTATTAATAACGCTCTTAAAATTATTCAGGTCTTTAATCATGGCTTTGCTATATCGGGAGTGTATATATATATTTTTAAAGTAAATTAAAGTAGCAAGAGGGAAGCAGCCTTGGGGTGGGTACAGGTGTCGGCAAGGGTGTACGAGGTTTTGTACCTAGGGAGTAGGGAGACGTGGACGCTTCATCTCCATTCGTGGATAATCTTTACTATCATATCTACTTTCCACTCGTCAAACTTTTCCTTTTTATATTTGTTTTCTTCATTTTTTTTTTCTTCTTTCTTCATTCGTCGTTGTCCACAGTTTATTACTTTCTCTCTCTTCAACCTCAATTATTGCATAGTTTAAATAAAGCATTGAACTCAAAATTACCAAAACCTCCTTCATCCATCCCATTTTTGTCTTGTTACGATCTGGACCGTTAAATTAAATATTACAAAGTTATGCAACTATCGTAGGGTGATATTTGACCGAATACAATAATTCATAAAATCATACACGAATTAGCTTGAATAAGAGTGTAACCCACTCTCATAAAAGTTAAACTTTAGATTTCAAAAATAAATTGTGAAGAAAATATTGCATTCAAACTAATGTTATATAAATGATACGACATTTCAAATTTTATGCTCCATTTAATATAAAAAAAGAAAAAGTAGAAATGATGAAAAATAAGAGAGATAGACGTTCTCTCATTTTAAAGAAGGAAAATATGAATGATACATTTTCCTTCATTTGTGTTTGGTTGGATGGTTGAAAAAAAAAATGACTATTTTTTTTTTCTGGCTAAGATTAGGAGTGACAATCGATTCGTGTCGTGTGGTGTCAGATTCGTGTGGATTCATTAATGATTTGTGTCGAACATTAGTCAAACTTATAACTCAACTCATTTAACTAATTGTGTCGTGCTGAGTTGTGAATTGACCTGTTTATTTTCGTATCATGTTGGTATTCATGTTGATTTACATAAACTTTAAATAAAAAATTTAACGCTAATATTCTATTTTTTTTATGTTTAAAATTTTTAAATATATATATATATATATTATCATTGTATTTTTATATGAAATTAATATATACATAATATATGTATATATTAAAACATATATAGACAAATAAGATACATTTTAATGTAAATAATTAATTTTTTATTCACTTTCCTTTCGATTTTGGAGGGATTGATTTTGGTAAGTTAGAAATAAAGTTAATTCATCCACTTTTGCATCCTTCTTATTTTTCTTTTTTAATAAATTTAATGTTTTATTTATCCCTCCAATTTTTCATCATTTCATTTTTTTNTCCTTTCGATTTTGGAGGGATTGATTTTGGTAAGTTAGAAATAAAGTTAATTCATCAACTTTTGCATCCTTCTTATTTTTCTTTTTTACTAAATTTAATGTTTTATTTATCCCTCCAATTTTTTATCATTTCATTTTTCTATCGTACCAAAGAAGCATTAAATTTCAATTTTTAAGGGAGAATCATGAGCCAAAACATAGTGAGTGTCCGAGAATCATGTCAACTCTCTTTTCTTACAAAGAAAAAATCGAAGTTACAAGAATAATACCAAAAACGTAACCATCAGAAGCAGTAGGCCATAACAATCAGAACCTACCTTGTCCATGGCAAAAGAAAAAGATTTAAGCAAAAGCTTACTATATACAAGCATTCTTAAAGAAAAGAATAGACCAACCCAACTTCTAAGGCACCCTCTTTGAATGGATCATTTTCAACAGTTAGGCCCCTAAAAAGACTCGCAAGTAGACCATTCTATTGTTCACAATTTATGTCTCATTCAAATAAAAAAAATACTCGTCTTCCCGGAAAGGAAAAAAAAAACTAAAGAGAGATATCATTCTTTGTGAAGATGGAACAAAATAGGTGGGACTGTTTCCCCAAGTTGGTAGGATAAATATGAGACACACACGTAGACAATGCAAGTCTTGGCGAAGTATTAGTAGAGACATACCGAATTATGCCAAGTTTGATGAAATCCAGATACCCCCACTCTTGCTAGGACAGGACAGTTGCATTGGAGGAGGAGAAAAAGCATCAAGTATAATAAACATACTAAATAATAACAAGTTGTTGATCATGGCCAACAGTTACAATGTCACTCAAAGTTATTTAAATACACAAGGTGCAAGATTATCGTAATCTATGACATATTATAATTGCAGAGAAACTTCGAGGAGATTAAGATGCCAAAGCTAAGATAAAAAAAAAAAGAAAAGAACTTCTATTTATTGTAGTTGAATCAGAACAGTTTCCACATTAGAATAATTGATTAGTTTTTTTTTATAGCTGTGCTAAAAAGGAAGACAGGTTCACAGAAACAAATCAAACATGGTTTTGGAAGTTTGCTTTGCTTTTTACATGCCAAAGTGGGGGCAGTGGCTGGATGGATGAGCTTCACAACACAAAAATACCAAGCGCGCATGCTGGTGTGTGTTTGTGCTCGCGCGCAAGTGTGTGTGTGAGAGAGAGAGAGAGAGAGTTAAGTCACAAATTCAAAAGCTAAAGAGGGAAAGGAAAGATACCTTAAATATCAGTCCATCTTTGCCTTCATCTCTATGCTTTCTCCTGTTTAAAAAATATATAGCAGAAGGTTGTAGAGCACTTTTTGTTTTCTTCATCTAAAGAACAAACCGGGCAGGGCAGTTCACAATTTTTTATATCAACTGTTGTAATCTAAAGTTCTTTGCCCTTGGCTCTAACAAAAAATAAACAAGAACAAATTGTCTCGAATCTTGATGGAGTGCATGTTAAGGTATTCTTGTCCCAAAGATCTGACTCTAAGTTATCTAAAACCCTAGATACAAGTGCATTTGAAGTGTTTAAGCCACAGCCAAATGCAAACAAAGCCATCGACAAATTGGTAATCACATGCTATGCCTATGCCATCGACTTGTTTATGCAAAAAAGGAGCTTTTAAATATCAGCAGCTTACTGGTACACAACTCTAAACTTGAACTCCAAAATTGGATGGCCGCAAGGATTAAAATATCGTTTCAAAACGGTCGATACATCCGAAACGTTTCCGTTTTCAAGGAGACCGAAACGAATCAGTAATGGAATCGAAATTCTAATACTTCGAGTGTTCCATAATGTTTCAAAATATTTCAAAGTATTTCAATATTTTTTGATATATTTCGACCAATATTTTGAAAAAATAATTCTTAAATTTTTATTATTTTTCATTAAGTTTTCGAAACGGATCGAAACGTTTCCAAAACATGTCGAAACGTTTCAATTTTCTAGATAACCCAAATAATTTACCGAAACAAAATTTTGATTCTTGGATGGCCGTGATACACACATTCAAATTACACACCACAACTATTCTTAGGCTTAACTTCATAACATGCAGCAGCTACCACAATAACCCGTTACAAGAGGCCTAAGCTATAGCTATACATCATAATAAAGGTAACTTAAAATGACAGCTTCAGCAACTTGAATGTTTCAACAAAATCTAGCACACAGATAGGATCTAGGATCCCTTTTGATCAAGTCAATGAACTTCACAGTAGTTCTTTGAAATTCCACACATTTTCACCCCGGCATCATGATTCCATCTACACAGACTATCTTCCTTTTTTCTCTTTTCTACTCTCAACAATCAACCTAAGAATGACCCTGTTTATAAGAAAGCACAAGCTTCTCTACCTTTCATCCCTTCAAAAGAAGCTTAAGAAATCGAGTGCCATCTCTTTTCTTTTCTCATTAAACTCGGATTGGTTGATCCTTTTTTTACCATGTGCTATACAATAAAGGAAAAAAAAGAGTGTTGGATTCATACATATCTAATTCCTTTTAGCTTCACCAATGTTTAACTTAATGGTCCACTAGGTAATAGTGGGAGAAACTAGCACAACTTTAGCAATTCAGGAAAAAGAAACCCACAACTTAAAGCAAGATACTGAAACCAGAATGAACACCAATGCTTGATTGGTTCACTTGTTCTCTTGAGTCCATTACAAAAGGCAAGTAGCTAGTTTGATCGGTGGTCTTCCTTGAAAACATTCAAATCAAAACATTCGCACCATGTCCAATTCTAATGTCCCCACGTAACGTTTCAAATACTACCTTTTACTGATGTCTTGACATGGGCAAAGAATGCACCCACACCCCTAGTTTGGGCCAAACCCAACAGCACAACAGTAGAAGTTGGACTATCCTCCCTTGCCTGTGGCCCCAGTGAGCAGCAATATCTTCAGTTGCTATGGCTAGGTGTTAAAAATCTCAAATACCAACAGAGTGTTCTAATTATCTAGCCAGGACAGCAGCATAAATGGTGATTATGCTAATTTCACTGTTTTATTTTGTCAGGTTCGAACAATTTGATTGGACAAACACGTCCACTCTTCGGAGCATTATTGATTATTCATTTACAGGGATTAAAGTAGAAGAAAGATATAAAACTATTACAGTTGCATAATTCCTATGACATACCTGAATTCCCAACAATATGAATTTTACAATTCTAGTGAAAATAGGGCTGTAACATTTCCATAAACATGATAGGTAGACCATTATCATCAACAATGAAAAATAATTAGATCCCTGTTCATCCCACAACAGTTACAAAAACAGAAAACTGGAAACGATAAGACTGTCAAAGTGGAAGTGTCAAATCAAGGTCCTGCACCAAAGAGCATTTGAAAAATCAAAAGCAAATAATGGATGTATATATAAATTGATAGGCCCATAACAACTGTAGTTAGAATTAAAGAACAGTTTAGAATAGTTGATCAAATTGTCAGGAAAAGGGATTAACATGCCTAGATATCAATCGACTCAGCCTCCACCTTAATTCATCATTGTAACTTTTCAATGTGGCTATTGATTATGTCACTGTGCCCTGCAGTCGGTCATAGAAACACTCTTAAACTTTTGAGATTTATATACTCCAAGGGGGAAAGCAAAAATGAGAAACATGTATTTTCAAACAAGCATGAGATGTGTATCCTTTAAGCATGAGTACTAGGATGATTTAACCTCAAGGTACTAATATGATCCAAAATTAAAGTCTAGAAAGTATTACCACCCACATAAAGGGGGTTAGCAGTGGGACCCATCAATATCCGGGTGTTTTGCTACCTATTTAACAATTGTTGAGAACTTATTATTCACGAGGGAGACTGAAAGTGGAGACATTAAATGATGGATGGTACTCGGTCTGATCTGCCTATAGAATGTAACCACTGGAAGAGATTTCATTGCCCACATAAAAGCTGCTGCCAATTTTGCCCAAAATTAATAAACAAATAATTAACAGACCTTGACAATGTATTGTGTTTATCTGTGGCCCTGTCATTTCTACTCCATCATCATTTAGCAATGAAATCCCTGATGAAGTTATGATGAAAGGGAATGCCAGAGGGGGAGCCATTGGAGATTTTGCCACCTTCATAAACCGCTTCCCTGAAAGACAGAAGACAATGATGAATAATGTCAGATTCACAAGAACATTCCAAAAATCTTCAAATCCTTAAATCCCTGGAAAGAACAGTTTACCAAATAAACTTAGAGGGTCAGATTAGAAATCCAAAAAGTATGTCCATATGTGTAAAACTTAACGCATATAGTGTAGCTTTTCCTAAAAAAGGGAAAACCAGGTTTGCCTTATTTGCTTATTAATTAGAGATATGGATAGCATATGAATACAATGTGTAAAAGTAGAATGTGAATGTAAGGTATCGAGAACAAAGTTAAAAGCATTGTTACATACCTTCACAGGCGGAAGTGACCTAAGAAGGATGGACAGGGACATGCCGGCACGAAATTTTGCAAAAACATAGGACATAGACACATTGGGGGACACGTCAAACACTGTGTGTGTGTGTGTGTGTGTATATTAATAATAATCATTCAATTTATCCTTTAATCAATCCTAACAATTCACATCATGATATCATTCAATCATAAAATCCAATATCACATATACCGATACACAGTACTAATAAACATTCATGGTTCAACAATCAATCACTACCACAATTTCAATTTTTAAAAAGATCCCACTTCGTAACCCTAATTCTCACCAATTCAAAGCTTCCCAATTTTATAACCCCATTTTTCATCAAATTACTTTCATATAGAAAGTTCATAATTTGTAAACAATTTCACAATCATGTCCGAAATTATGTTATATTCATGTCCTATGTTCATGTAGTGATTATTATATTGTGCATTTGACACATATCTTTTTAAATTACAAAAATAGCTTCCATAATTAAAATGTTATTTGACAAGTTTTCAATAATTTGAAGAAAACAAAATCTCAAAACGTGTCCTCTAGTGTGTTGGTGGCATATCTCCAACGTGTTCTAAAAAAAATTTAACAATAAATATATCAAGCACCCATTTTAGCGTGTCAGTGTCCTAGAAGTGTCCGACATCAACACTTTAACAAAAATGAAGTGATCGTGCTTTTTACAGTGGAATCATAAGGAGCCTTGAGCATGCATTCATATAATCTGACTGAACAAAGCCCTAAATCACAAATAATTGGGTTTAGCTATGCCAGTGCTATTTTCCTCATCGAAGTCTATTTCGGATCATATCGTTCACATATGAAAGTCCATCAATCTTTCCTCAGTGGCCCTCTCATGTCTTCTAGGCTGTCATTTACTTTTTCTTTCCAAGCATCCTTTCCCGTCTTCAACATGGATCAAATCCTTACTATTTACAAATGCATTCATTGGTCTTCATTAAGCATTAACAAAGCTGCTTGGTTAACATCCTACTGTAGTTGTATATGATTATCACTTCTAACTTCTCACAGAAGCATTGCAACCTCTATTTTTTCTAGTGTTGCGACTTATCAAGTCAAAATCCTAATTTTGACAGCACTAGTTTTCTGAAAAGTTTCTTCTTTCTTTTTCTATTTTCTTTTAAAGTAATTACACATGGATTCTAAGGAAAGAAGAGTTCTAAGATCCATTCCTTTTCAGTTGTCTAGCTCAATGAGGTGGAAGAAAAGGAGCAAAGTGGAGAAAAAATCTTCCAAAAGAATGAACGCCTGCTACCCAAATATTCAACTGTTTGATTAGGATCGATTTACAGGAAAAAATTAGGAATAGAACCTAAACAAAGGAAAATGATTCAAATTTCTCATGTATTCTCTTTCCTTCCTTCCTTTCTTTATTCATATGCTGTTCACCGGAACACTGAAGCAAACAGACAAGATATCTTTTGACTGTTCGATATTTAGTTCAGAAACATTTTGTGTCAAGGAAAGTGCCCACTGCCAAACCAACCTGATTTAGCTTCAAGAACTAGTCGGATAGTAACAGAATGAGCCCAGTGAATCCCCAAAGCAGCTACGAGATGAGAATCAAATCTTGTGAAATTCTCTTCAGTATTACATCGGCTCTGCACTGAAAAAAAATACAATACGTGTGTTAACAACTTGGGGCAGAAATTTCCAAATAAAATCATGTGATTATACCTTGGAAAGAATATTGGGAGGCTTCATCAAGGCTTTGAGATCTTACTTGGTTTGTCACCACTACAGGAATACGAGAAAATTCTGCAAGTGACCTAGAGATGTCAAAGAAACAAGACAGTTGAGCACAAAAAATCCATCTGTTGATAACAAGTTTGAACAGGAAAGGTAAGAAGACAGAATCCTCACTTGATAAACGATATGTGCCAACCCAATGAATTTTGTCTAGGGGGTCCCTGCTCATATTCCCTGAACAAAATGAAACAAAATATTGCCTCAATAAAAACAGAGAGGATAAAACATGTTGCATGGTATTAAATAGTTATATACGTGAGTAAAATGCACATTTGTTGCATGTGGGAAGAGAGTATGAAAAAATCTCATTAAGTTGTTCATACAATGACGTATGAATACCATAAATTTTATCATATCATATGGACAATTGTATAATACTGGTCATCAACCAAGCAACTGGCAGAAACAATAGGATACCACCCTTTCTCCCATTCATCTCTTCCTCAGGTGTAAGAACAAGAACAGAGTTCAGTTACATCTTCACAAATTAGAGCTCTTGCATCTTTCGACTGAACATAGCAGTAAATACACAAAATGGCTGACGAAGTACTAGATGACATCTATCTTACTACTCACCTTGTTGTTTATGAGAAGTAAATAGAAGAACTCATGCATGAAAAGGGGCTTCATTTGTAGGATTATTAAAAACAACTGTTAATTAGAAAACAAAATCAAACCCACTTCAGAAGAACAAAAGATACTATTTTCAAAGATTTGCCAAAAAAATTGATAGTCCAAAATTATACTAATACATGAACTTCCATCTGCATGACCTTAAGTCTACCATCTTTTGTTAACTAGAATGATACTTCAAACCATGACCAAAGGAGAGGTGCAATATCTGAGTCACAGCTGGGGCACAGTTCCAGTGTTTCAAAGAAGTAAAACAAAAAAAGATCCATCACTAAAATACGACTTCTAAGAAACTGGAAGCGGATGAAATTACACACTTCCAGGAAAATGAGGCTATGTTGCAGAGCTGACAACTTCAGTTAAGCATAACTAGACTCTTCCACTCAGATGTGGTGACAAAGAAATGAACTTACCCTGAAACCAGAGCTGCCATGCTATCAATAATGAGCAATTTCACCTGGTGTTGTAGGAGTGAAACCTTAATTTGCTGCAAGCTGTTAACAATATAGTAACTCTTAGTTCAATGGCCAAAGAACAATTATGAACATATGGCAGAAAGACAAGGTCTACTATGAATAGGCATGATATAAAAGCCCACACCAATAAACAATACAAAAACAGTATGGATAGAATGGTGGGGACTTTTAAGTAGTACAAAAAGAAAAGAGACCGCATTAGGTAACTGAAGCCAAATAATAAGTAAAATGATTTTCAAGATTGAAATGATAGAATGCTCATAAGAATCAGTAAAATTGATTGTCAACCAGGCCAGAAAACTCAAAGTAATAGAGGACAAGTCCAATTTAGCAGGAGACACATTCACCAGACTTATCTTTTAATCAGTACAATTCTTCCCAACAAAATGTTATTAGTGGAAAATTGTTTGACAGCTAAGGCATGGTTTTAACCTATTCAACTGTACTAGGCTTATCTCGGTTGGTGATTTGCTCCACTTCTTGAAGTCTGTAAAGATACTAATACTTTTTGTGAACTCTTGTCTTGCCACAGCGGACCTAAGGTTTTAGACAAATTGTATGGAATTCCTAAATTGCGCTTGTCTTGTCACCACTTCTGCTGGCTGTCTCAATCTATAACTATTACCATTCCCTCTGCACTGAAAGTTTATTTAAATCTGATTCTATCCACTCATATGCCAAGGGCATCGAGTTTACTTCCAGTTCACACCTCTCGGTGAATTCAGAGAGTGTTGTCGGCCGCATAACTAGAATCCTACCAGCCATCTGCAGTAAAAATGAAAGATATATTTTTTTTAGATATGACACAGTAAGTAAACATAGTGAAGACATCAAAACCTGGACAAATCTGCTGTATACCTCCTGTGCCATTCCTTCTGTGCGAAATATTTCTGGGAAACTATTAAAGCCAATTTCTACCAGCCTGAGAAGGACAGATTTCATAATTCGAATATTTAGCATGTCTGATTAAAATTTGGGAAATCAAGTAATATCACAAGCCCGGAAGAAGTAATATCATAAAACATTCCTCAGGTACCTTCTTGAACTAAATTTGGATTCTACATCAATATATATTACACGACCACCTAAGCCCCCATAACTGGAAGGCAGTGAAGCCAGTAACGAAAGCTTCAGGCAAAGCTGCATTTTCAAACAAAATAAGGCAGAGAATCATCTGAACTAGCTATATTGATTATACAACAATAAACTCATACTTAAAATTACCAGAAAACACTATTATCTTAGCAAATACTATTTTGGTAAGAATGTTCCAGCACATGGTGCATTTCAAAGGCACAACAAACAAGTCTACATGTAAACACTTCTCAACAAATTAAATATGATTTTTATAGGTGTAGCCTGTACCACATTCTTAACCGTTCCCATCTTGCAAACCAAAACTATCCACTAGCGGAACGTGAGACAAGCAACCGGCAAAAGAAATGATCTCAATTGAAAAAGAATATGAGATCGTAGAAGAAATTATTCGTCGGTAAGATTAATATGAAATCATTTAACAATCAAATGTTAATCTTAAGTTTATTCAATTTAGTTTTCTCCATTATCAATAAGCAGTGTGTTCCCTGATCTTAGATTGGNAAAAGAGACCGCATTAGGTAACTGAAGCCAAATAATAAGTAAAATGATTTTCAAGATTGAAATGATAGAATGCTCATAAGAATCAGTAAAATTGATTGTCAACCAGGCCAGAAAACTCAAAGTAATAGAGGACAAGTCCAATTTAGCAGGAGACACATTCACCAGACTTATCTTTTAATCAGTACAATTCTTCCCAACAAAATGTTATTAGTGGAAAATTGTTTGACAGCTAAGGCATGGTTTTAACCTATTCAACTGTACTAGGCTTATCTCGGTTGGTGATTTGCTCCACTTCTTGAAGTCTGTAAAGATACTAATACTTTTTGTGAACTCTTGTCTTGCCACAGCGGACCTAAGGTTTTAGACAAATTGTATGGAATTCCTAAATTGCGCTTGTCTTGTCACCACTTCTGCTGGCTGTCTCAATCTATAACTATTACCATTCCCTCTGCACTGAAAGTTTATTTAAATCTGATTCTATCCACTCATATGCCAAGGGCATCGAGTTTACTTCCAGTTCACACCTCTCGGTGAATTCAGAGAGTGTTGTCGGCCGCATAACTAGAATCCTACCAGCCATCTGCAGTAAAAATGAAAGATATATTTTTTTTAGATATGACACAGTAAGTAAACATAGTGAAGACATCAAAACCTGGACAAATCTGCTGTATACCTCCTGTGCCATTCCTTCTGTGCGAAATATTTCTGGGAAACTATTAAAGCCAATTTCTACCAGCCTGAGAAGGACAGATTTCATAATTCGAATATTTAGCATGTCTGATTAAAATTTGGGAAATCAAGTAATATCACAAGCCCGGAAGAAGTAATATCATAAAACATTCCTCAGGTACCTTCTTGAACTAAATTTGGATTCTACATCAATATATATTACACGACCACCTAAGCCCCCATAACTGGAAGGCAGTGAAGCCAGTAACGAAAGCTTCAGGCAAAGCTGCATTTTCAAACAAAATAAGGCAGAGAATCATCTGAACTAGCTATATTGATTATACAACAATAAACTCATACTTAAAATTACCAGAAAACACTATTATCTTAGCAAATACTATTTTGGTAAGAATGTTCCAGCACATGGTGCATTTCAAAGGCACAACAAACAAGTCTACATGTAAACACTTCTCAACAAATTAAATATGATTTTTATAGGTGTAGCCTGTACCACATTCTTAACCGTTCCCATCTTGCAAACCAAAACTATCCACTAGCGGAACGTGAGACAAGCAACCGGCAAAAGAAATGATCTCAATTGAAAAAGAATATGAGATCGTAGAAGAAATTATTCGTCGGTAAGATTAATATGAAATCATTTAACAATCAAATGTTAATCTTAAGTTTATTCAATTTAGTTTTCTCCATTATCAATAAGCAGTGTGTTCCCTGATCTTAGATTGGTCATAGCATCATCTTATGGACCATTTATTGCACCACAAAAAGAGGAAAAAAAAAAGCAAGGGTGAGAAACCTGGCAGTTGATAGGGTCAATTCAAGATATGGGAGACATTACTGAAAAAAAGCCCCAGAAGAAACAACAAATGAGAGAAGTACTGGGAAATTTGGCAAGAGAGAGAGAGAGCAACTTCTGAGCAAAATCTGCACATGGTTATAGATCGTTTTTAGTGAGTGCAAAATAAGCACACCTAAGTTAAGAAGAGAGGAGTACTGTTTTGGTAGGTCAGGGCCTAAAGGTATAACGAAGGTGATTATTTGGAAGTTTGTGCAAGAGAGATGTCCTTCTTATAGTCTTGCCCTCTCTACCATGGAGGTATGGGTATTTTAAAGGCAATTTGGATAAGTAAAGGTTCCAAGAAAGGGTGAGGTGCGGAATAACGTCGACTGAAATGCCATCAGGGAAGTTCTTAATGTGGAGAATGTGGATCTGGCAAATAAAGGAGCACCACACCAGGGGGACACGAGTCTAGCAGGTAAGGGCCAACTTGATGAAGTGGGTGAAGGTTGTGTCATGTGTGTGAAATATTTGATAGTCACTTCCGTTTCTTTGTCAGGTCACTACATCATGCCTCAACTTGGGATCCCATGTCATGACGAATCCTACCCACATTCCAAGCCATGTGTCTTCAAGATTCCAAAGAGTGAAATGAGAGATCTCTGCAGTCCTCTTAGAGATACACTGGACGCTTCTCTTTGACCCCGGGAAACCCTAGCACCAACATGTTACCTGTAAAGCCACATTGTTTAACAGGTGGCATAGTCAACGGCTAGTAGGTGCATTTCATCGTGACTACCCAAGTATGTATGATCATGCCAGGCTTGTGCCTGTGAGGGTAACAGATTACGAGCAGAAGCCCAAGATGATCTTGTTGCAACAATCCAAAAGGAGCGTGGACCTTAGAAGACGCCGCATGTAGGAGAGTGACAGCATTAGCAGCCGTTAGAGCCCTTATCCCGTGCCCATTGGGGTACCATTACCTTATCCATCTTGCAATGATATCAGGTCACAGGTTATTAGCCTTAAGGGTATCTGCAACACCTATGAAAGACAACATTCCCTCACACTAGCTTCAATTTACATTATCATTAGTTTCTCTGTAATGCATTATATCCCTCTCAATTTACACTACCTTTAGCTTCTCGGTAATACATCATTTCTTATCCAGCATTTCTTGTTCATTCACTTATCCATCTTAACAATTCATACTATACGTTAACTGTTTTCTCACTATGCAACATATGGGATGACAAAAGCATGGTCATTCTATCACCATTGAGTGGATAGCCCTTGCCAGCATACAAAACAATCACGTAAAATGTCATCTCCTTTTAAATTAAAACATATTTAGAATGAATTCGAATTTTGACCTAAGTCAATAAATGTAGAGATATAAAAATAGCCTTCAAATAGTAATCCTAATAATCAAGACATCTTAGGATAAAAAGAAGGAAAAAGATGACAACTCACAACGGTATCTGATGTGACAAAAAGGTGCATTTATGATAACAAAGCACCCAAAAGTGGCTGGAAAATAAAAGGAACAACAGTTTTATCAAAGTGCCGTCTTAGTGTGTCATACCTGTGTTTTGCCAATTCCCGCTGGACCAACCAACTCTGTTAAAACACCAAATGGTATTCCACCACATAAAGCGGCATCCAATCCTTTCAAAAGTGTGGGAAGATGGCCAGCCAAGTGTTCGTTTTGGCTGCGGTGCTCCAGCAGTGATAGTGCCTAAAAGCACAACTAGAAAATAATTTGTGAGAAACAACAAATGAAGTGTGAGATATAATTCTCTTGGATGCTGAGGAGTGGACGACACTTGCACAATCAACACCCCAATATGTGAGATAATATCCTTACAGTTTGATGCCGTGGACATGCAACTTGACTGATGTGTGCCACTGCAAAGGTTACTTCCGCCAACCCCACATCCAACAACTCCATCAACTCAAATTCTGTTAAGGATAAGGCATCCTAAAAGAAAAAGAATCAAACACAAATCTCTTACGAGCAATAATTTGTAAATATCCACTCACTTATGTGTCTCTGTGCGTGTGTATACCTCAAAGTACTACATGGTATAACAAACACAAACATCAATACAGCTTGATTGAATCCAACATCCAATGGAATGCACAACTAGTATTGAGAAGAATTAGGGTTAGGAGCATCAGTTCAATAGTAAAAAGGGAAAAATAATAAATTAATTCAGATGTTTAGGAAATTAGAAACGAATGCTCACAACTACAGAATAAATGGCAAGTGGAAATTGAAATTGTTCTAAATTCCAGCAACGAAAGTCTTGAATAGTACATTATCAAACCATGAGAATATATTGTGTGACCATGCGATCACATCTACGCATCAATACATAAGGATGATGTAGGCCTTGTTTGGTCCGAGCAAGAGACGTTATTTTCAATTTCAAATTGTGGCTCATAATCATAAATAAAAAATTAAATTTCAGTTGGGTCACAAGAACTTATCAAATATCAAAACCGTAATTTCAAAAGCAATGAAGATAAAGTTCGTTAATGCATGAAATACGATTGAAAGAAAAATGGAACGGAGGTCAAGTATTTGGGTTGTGCGCTTCACCTTGGCGGTTAGGATGTTACGAGCAACGAATATGTTCCCTATTGATTTGGGGAGACCCATCTCACTGATCGGCTTGTTCGCCATCTCTCTCTCTCTCCCCTCCCCTTACCCACCAACCGACAAAGCCTGTGTCTCTCGCAGCTTCTACTGTAGCACTGAGCACTTCCCCGCCAATTCTATTCTTTGGCACGAGTCTATCGAAACTCGAAAGAGAAGAAATAAAAGGGCAATCTCACTTTGTACCCAAAAAATTTAAAATTTTTTAATTAATATTTTTAAAAATTAGTTTTTTTTATTTTATTTTATCATCTATTTATTAAAAGTTTTGTAATAACTCTTTTGTTAGTATTGTTGACTATTTTGTCAAAAATATTTCATTGATGTTAGAGTAGCAAAAATTAATAAAATGACTAGATTGCAATACTTATATTACAAAGCGAAAAATTTAATCCTTAATAATATAAAAAATAAGATTTTAAAGTATAATTCACCCAAAATAAAAGGTTGGAAATAACATTATTCAATTGAGATACTAAGCAACATCTTGGAAACGTCTTTAGTGATAACTGTGATATAGTGTTACCATTTTAAAAATTAAGGATAAGTTTGATAATATTTTTGTTTTTATGTTTTTTTAATAAAAAATAAAATAAAGTTTTTTTTGTAATAAAAATTAAAAAATATAAAACCTGTTTAATAGTCATTTATATTTTAAAAAATATAAAAATAAAAATAAAAATATATTTGATATTTTACCTAAAATCCACCGACCAACACCATCTAAACCCACCACCAACAACCACTAATCCCCACTGAAAATCCACCCCCAAATCTCCTGCAATCCACTACCCATCACCCCCGAAAACTCATCCCCACCCCTACCCCCTAAAATCCACCACTGATCACTCTCGAAAACCAACCCCCAAATCCCTTAAAAATCCACCACCTAACCCCACCAAAACCCAGTATTAACCACCACCCAAAAACCCACCATCTCTAAACCCCTTGAAACCCACCCCCAACACCCCCTAAAACCTA
>CAUOFW020005447.1:323610-488052 GCA_963454935.2 Ilex paraguariensis
CCCTAATACCATGAAACCCACCACCCAACACCCCTAAAAACCAATCCCCAAACCCTTAAAAACCCATCACTCCCGAACCCCGTGACACCTACCCCCAACACCCCCGAAACGCCCCCCCAAAACCCCCTGAAACCCACCCCCCCTCAAATAAAAATCCACCACCCAATACCATCAAACCCACTGCTAACAACCACCCAAAACCCACCACCCAACCCCACCGAAACCCACCACCAAACAACCACCCAAAAACCTTCCTTTTGTTAAAAAATACACCAATGAGAGAGAGAGAGATGAGAGGCTGGAGAGCGGCACAGAGACGGAAAAGGGAAAAGGGAAAAGGGAAAAGGAAAAGGAAGGGAAGGGCTTTTATACTTGAGTAATAAAAATTATTTGTTTGGTGCTAATAGCTCTCAAAGGTTGGACCTCATTAAAAGTCTTACAAAGTTTTTCGCGTGATTTTATTTTGGATGTTTTCTTATTTTATCCTTGTTTTCAAAATAGAGCAATAAAAAAAAAACAAAACAGAAGTATTTATCAAATGTATTTTTATTTTTTTCTCCAAAAATTGAATAAAAAAACAAAAAAAAACCACTAAAAGTGATTGGGGTGCCAAGTGCAAACTGCCCTTCGATCTCCCGTGAGTTGGATGGGAATGAGACACGAGGGGTTATTTATAAAGCATTTGGGCTTGCCTTTTTCGCTTATCGCTTAATCTTTTTTACCAATCATATTTTTTAATCTTAAATTTTCTTATCTGATTTTTTTTCCCCCAAAAAAAACTGTTTTTATGCCCTCTTCAACAAAAGTATGACAATTGAATTTTGGTTTTTTTTCTCTGTTCAATCTAGAAATGTAATAGAAGAAAAAGAATTGATTTTTTAGGTCATTGTTAAACTGACGTACTTTGATTTTTTTACCAATAAAAATCTCTTATTATGATATTATTGTAAAAGTTTCCTTTGCTTAAACTTTTAGATTAAACTCATCATTTGTTTGTTTAGCAAGAGAGTGATGGAAAGTGCATGGAAAAGGAAAAAAAAATCAATTTCTTCACGTGTTTGTTTAGTATGAATGTCATGGAAAATGCAAGAAAAAAAAAAATTCCTGCTCCCCTGTATTTTATTGCAAATGACACAACTGGTTTCTCACAAAATGCATTGGAAAATCTTCTTTTTTTCATGAAAGTTTGCTCCTGTAAAATTTTATTGCTAATCAAATTCTGAGAAAATATATAGTTTTTTTTTTATTTCTTTTACTTCACTTTCTATTATTTTTACCTTTTATCATTTTTTTTTATAAACAAATGGACTTTTAAAGATCAAAATACAAAATAGACTTCCACCACATAATCTATTTACTCTAGGCAAAATAATCCTAAAATGGGTACATTAAATAATATCGTGTATACATGATCATGAAATATTATCACGGGAATAATTTATATATAGTTCCATCATGGTGACCGTTGCTTGAGCGAAATTTTTGTTTTTAATAATTAGAAAAATGTCTGAATCATGCGCACTTTACTTTTACACAAATTCAAATTGTTGACAATTAAGTATTTCATTATTAAATCATGTATATCACGTCAACTAAGATATATCTATGATTAGATATAAACTTAGACCTCGATAAATTAACTATTATATTATTGTTATTTGAACTTCACTTAAATGTCGACCATTCATAATTTTGTATTTTGCTCACGAATCGAAGACTAACAAAGCACTTACATTTTTCCACAAGCAAATAACAAGTTATATAGCATTCTTAATTTCAAGTACAAAACAATGTCGAATTTAGCAAATTCAACTGCAACAATTATCGTAATGACCAAAAAAAGACAAAAAAAAAAAGAAGAAAAATGCAACAATCATAGAAGTATAGAAACCTCCTTCCCGGGAGTTTGACTACAGTACTAGGGTGATCCTCCTAACAATGCTTGAGATTGTTTCTCATGGCTGAATCCTCCGGCCTTAGAGTCATCTGCAGACCAAACAAAGATACCATGAAGTTGTTGCTGCTGCTTCAGTCTATTGCAGGCAATAAAGAAGCCATTTTCTGGTGATAATCCGCCATTTCCCTCACTTGTAAAGCTTACTAGGACCTTACCACCCTTGTAATTTCTACTCTGGGTCTCGAAGAAACTAATGAATTGATCTACAGTTGTCCCCTGATCGTATGCGTAGAATTGAAAATTGACATAGTCTATGAGGTGACCATAGCTACTCCACAGAGCCAAATAATGGGCCTGAACTTGATCATTATCGAATGGAGCTATGGAAGCAAAAGAGATGACCCCCTCTTTTTTGAGAATTGTTATAAGCTGCCCAATACAATCGGCAAAGATTTCAGGAGTAGCACCGAATTGCTCGTAGTCGATATCAATTCCATCCAAGTTATACTGTTTGATGATATGCGTGAGAGAAGAAACAGCATTGGAAACCCATGAATCTACTGAGGAAGGGTTGAAGAGGACTTCGACACCTCCCGCCGTGGCCCCTCCTAAGCTCAATGCTACTTTGACATTTGAATGCTTACTTTTGATGGAAGAAACCTCGGAGGGACTAAGATTTTCCGAGTCCCAGAAGACATTGAATTTTCCATTAGTGGGAGAAGGAGATGATGAGGTGGTATAATCTATTGCAAAGGAGAGAATGAAATGGAATTCAACGTTTATGTTTATGGGGACATCAGAAAATTTGACATTTTGAAAGTTGGCTCCTATGTACTCTCGAAAGAGGGTCGTTGGGGCGGCTTGGGTTGGTGCATGGGAGAAGAGGAGAACTTGAAGAATGAAAACACAGAGAAAAGGCTTAGAGAATTCCATGGTGATTGAAGAGTAGGTATGTGTTGTAGTCTGTGAGAGAAATGGGTATTGTTGCATGTCATTTTATACTACAAGGGCTGTGTAGTTGAGGGCCATTAGTGACTCACAAAGTTACAATTAGAGACTTGGTCTACATGAAGTACATTCAGAAAACCATCATTCACATGATGTTTCAATATAACCAAGTTGTATAATCTTTTGTTTCTATGGAGAAGGAATTCTAAAAACAGTTGCTAAAGCATTATTTTTTCTAAGTTTTATTTTGTTCCATGGTTATTGTAATCCTGTCCATCAGCATATTTTCACCTGTCCCATGCATTTGTTTTCCATGAATTGTAGGGTGTGTTCATGGAATGTGGGCAAATATGTGTACCAAACACAAGTGGTATCACTGTAAGAATCCAAACAATCTTTTTATTGAGGAGTAACAGACGGCAATCTCGGAGCTATTGATCTGTTTGCCACGCAGCGGTGGTCCTGACTGATTACCTCTCTATAATAACCCTTTCACTAATGCTATCGGAACATAATAGTTAAAATATATTATATTCTCAAATTATCTCTCAATAATATGGCTCTAAACTTTTAGTACTGTACGAGCAATGTTACTTGTACCATTTATGTAGTGTTATCAGATACTTTAATACCGGGGTCCTATTAACTCATGTTATACGATGAGACCCTAATACATGATTAAAGTATTATTAAATTATCATTGGTCGAATTTAGTTAAATTATACCCTTTAATACTCGAATCAAACATCCCCTGTAAGTACCTGAAATGGCACTCACCCAACAGAAAGTAGCCATGAAGTTTCGCAGCACCACCTTTTCTTCTCCACACGCAATGTCAAGTCCATTCTAGTGGAAGTTTTTGCCGTTGTAGTGAAGGTTGCAGCCATTTTTCATTGCAGGAGAGGGAGCATCACTCCAAGAATGACATATAAATAGAAAGTGTTATGTTTAGGCCACATATTAACAATGCTGCTTATCATATTCTTTATTTCGTGTCTTTCACTTGTTTCTTATGACATGCCCAGTCAAAAGATTCTTGCATAGTATATTGGTGCCTAATCTGACCCTATTAAGTCGTCCGATGTGCCAAAAAAACAGTATTTAAACAAAATAATTGTAAAAATATTCTGGTCAGTTTTACTGAACAAAGACTTGGGATGAGACTCTTGTCCTTGATGATACCCAAAAGAAATCCCAAGAGTGAGCTCGAGTTAGGAGCTCGGCTTGGGAAAGCAAGTCAGCTGTCCAGAGCTCGCGTGGCCAGACCTTGAGCTCCCCTCAACTTCAGGAGGGAAATCAAGGAGGAGACAGCTGGTATTCCCGAAAAATCAAGAGATTATAATCAAGGCACAAAACTTTCAACCAACCAAAGATCTCCCTAAAATCAAGGGAGAACCCATGAATGAAGGACAAAAATTTCGCTGCAGATCCTGTAGAGATAGGAATTAGACTATAAATATTGTACAGAGCCTCCATTGAGAAGGGGGCAACCCTAAGATCGTCAAAAACACTTTATAAGTCATATCCGCCATGAATAAAGAAAAAGGAACAAGAGTCTCCATCAAAGAGTGGATTAATCGAACTCCCAAACTAGTGAACCATTATAATTTCATTGCCTAAATTAACCCAATTGCTTGAAGACTTTTCCACGATCCTCACGAACCTGGTAGCTCAGTTTAACACTGATTTCCATAGATCGCATGTTCTGCTCATCCACCTAACTACACCATCAGTCTTTATCTTATATTTATTTCATTGATGGATTGCCAGTGAGCATTTGGGCTTTTTCTAAAATAAACTAAGAAGTTGAGTTCCACTTCATCTTAGCTTTTGTCATTGATTAGACAAATGATAATCGTCCATTACCTATGGATGGAATCGTATGTGTCATGCTCTAATCTTGTCATTCATCAGTTTGCAACTCAATAAGATTTCAGTATTGATGCTTCACATGGAGAGGCAAAACTAAATTAAACGCAACATGCCTGTTGGTGTATTTGACTGGCGAGGGCAAAGAATGTGGTGAATTGCATAGATGCTAACAAGATTTCCAGAACCCTTGCACCATATCATATTTTGTATCAAGAACTTGTTAAGCTAATAAGATGATCCTGTCAAATCTCTCCATATGAAGAGATAAGACTCATTATCCTACCTAATGTCGTAATAATAAAAAACTCGTACGTTGGGTTGCCCATTTTCTTATTCAAAGGGTAGCTTAAGTAATAAAAAGGATGAATTGTAAATCCAGATAATCTGAGTTCGAATATTAGCAATCCTTTAGAATAAGGTCATAAGAGATTTATCCTACGTGAATACTCTAATTCTGCGTGGATGACCTACTTTTGACTGAACTGAAAAAGAAATTAACTAAGGATGATTAGTTATACTGAACAAATGCTTAGGATGACTTTCTGAAAAGACCAAAAAAAAAAATGGTTAGTATCACTATTGAACCTTAAAATATGTCTATTTTATCAGTTTGGTCCTCATTTTATTAATTTTGTTAATTTGGTCTTTAAAATTTCAATTCGTGTTATTTTGACCCCTAATTGGAGAATTTGTTATATTTTTTGACGAAAATGACCACATGTCATTTTTTCAAACAGTATCACGTGACTAACACGTAATCATGCCGACAAAAAATAAACGATTCGTCAGTGTAAGGATCATTTAAACATAAATTAAATACTTTAGACACTAAATTAACAAAATTAATATTTTAGAAAATAAATTGACAAAACATACATATTTTAAACATTAAAAATAGTATTAACCCAAAAATAAAAAGAACAAAGTCTTGGGATGATACACTTGTCTTTGTGTTATTTTTATTGCATTGATGAATTGCCCGTGGGTTTTATTTTCCTAAAAGAAACTAAGAAGCGAGTCCCGCTACATCCTAGCTTTTTGCCATTTAATAGACTGATGATAATCATCCATCACCGACATCATTTAATTATGATCTAGTCCTGTTATTTGTCAGTTGTAAGTCAATAATTTATATATAACGGAATTTGAATTTTGAAGATAAAGAGAAAGATTAAATATAAATAAATTTAACGGACAACATAATTTTAACATAAAATACGGTTCAGAGTTTCTAAAAAATTTTAATTTAACGGTATATAATAATTATCGAATTTTATTTTTCCGCCCAACAGCCTGAGTCACGAGTCTCTCTCTCTATCTCACGCCTCTCTCTCTTCCACTCCCAAGTATCACGCTTCTCCTTCCCAAAACTACATCATATCCTATCTTTCTCCCTCTCTCACCGATGGCATTCAAAATACCACCTATCCATACCGGTGATATTTCGTTGATAAGTTAGATTTTATGAGCTCGAGACGAGCCAATCAAATTTGTTTTTTTAAACGAGTTAAAAAAATTAGACAAATTTGGTTCGTTTAAAAAACGAATCAAACCTAAAACAAGTCAAACCCAAATAACTTGACTCGATTATCAGCCAGCTCCCATCATGTGGCTCGGCTGTTGAGTAAATATAATTTTTGTCTAATTAGTATGACTATACTGCAACTCTCAAGTTACCCACCACCAAAGAAATGAGGTGAATGCATAGATGTTGACAAGATCTCCAGAACCCTTGTACCATATCATATTTTGTATCAATTTACATGTCATGGCTTAAGTCAAAAAAACAACCTCTCTACATACAAAGATAAAATTACGTACACCTGCTTCTGCCTAGATGTTGTAATGAGTGAAAACTGTGTGTTGGGTTGACCATTTACATAGAAGCATCTAGTCAGGTCCAGCAGTTCCAACCATGAACTAAAGTATGATCATCAAAGGCAAAATTAATCAGAACCACACCATTGCATGGCATTGATCAATAGCTCCAACACTGCCGTCTCTTACTCTCCACATCCTCCCCGTATCAAAGAGACTGTTTGGATTCTTGCAGTGATGCGGCTGATGCCTCTTATGTTTGGTACATACATATTTGCCTTCTTATACAAAAACATCATGTCCATGACAGTTTTCTGAATGTTCTTCATTGTAGACCAAGTCTCTCTATCACAAACTGCCTTCAATTCATGTAAATCTAACTATAACTTTTGATTCCCTCATGGCCCTCGCCTGCATACCCATTGTAGTATATAATGGCATGAAGCGACTCCCATTTCTCTCACAGACTACAACATACAGATATTCTTCAATCATCATGGAATTCTCTTGGCCTTTTTTCTCTGTTTTCATTCTTCAAGTTCTCATCTTCTCCCATGCAACAACCCAAGCCGCCCCAACGACCCTCTTTCGAGAATATATAGGAGCCAACTTTCAAAATGTCAAATTTTCTGATGTACCCATAAACACACACATTGATTCCACTTCATTCTCTCCTTCGCCATAGATTATACTATCTCATCTCCTTCTCCCACTAATGGGAAATTCAATGTCTTCTGGGACTCGGAAATCTCAGTCCCTCCGCGGTGTCTTCAATCAAAAGTAAGCATTCAAATGTCAAAGTAGCATTGAGCTTAGGAGGGAACACGGCGGGAGGTGTCGAAGTCCTTTTCCACCCTTCCTCAATAGATTCATGGGTTTCCAATGCTGTTTCTTCTCTTACGCATATCATCAAACAGTATAACTTGGATGGAATCGACATCGACTACGAGCACTTCGGTGCTACACCTGAAATCTTTGCCGAGTGTATTGGGCAAGTAATAACAATTCTCAAGAAAAATAGAGTCATCTCATTTGCTTCCATAGCTCCATTCGATGATGATCAAGTTCAAGCCCATTATTTGGTTCTGTGGAAGAGCTATGGCCGCCTCATAGACTACGTCAATTTTCAGTACTACGCATATGATCAGGGAACCACTGTAGCTCAATTCATCAGTTTCTTCAAGACCCAGAGTAGAAATTACAACGGTGGTAAGGTCCTAGTGAGCTTTACAAGTGAGGAAAATGGCGGATTATCACCTGAAAATGGCTTCTTTACTGCCTGCAATATGCTCAAGAAGCAGCAACAACTTCATGGCATCTTTGTCTGGTCGGCAGATGACTCTAAAGGCCGGAGGATTCCGCTTCGAGAAGCAATCTCAAACACTGTTAGCAACATCCAAGTAGGACTTTGATAATCACAGGGGACCTTCTATACTGCAATGATTGTTGCAATTTTTTTTTTCTTTCTTTTTTTTTTTTATGGGTTACTATGACCTTGTGTTGTGTGTGTGTGTGTTATTTTTTTGTCACTAAGAATGCTAGAAATTGTTTTCCGCTTGTGAAAATGTGTGTGTTTCTTGCACGAAACGTCCTAGTTGACATCACATACATGATTGAAAGTGATTGTGCTGGACCTAAATTTTGGAGCTTTAAGAACCTAGCGAGTAGGATAGAAAGGTCGGCACTTAGAACTTAGATCATCTCATTCCAGACGTGTGGATGGAATGGAGGGACGGGCTTTATACTTACAGTTATAGATAGAGCTAGGTTTTCAATCCAGCTATCCCTTTTGGCCTGGAAGAAAGGCACTCAATAGGGATAGGAAGAGATGCGTCCCATTAGAGGCCTTCCTTTAAAAAATATACTAAAAAGAAGGTTGTTTTTAAAATATTTGTTAATTCAGACACTTTTAAAAACGTAAGTTAGAACGACGTTTTATACAAAAGACGTTAGTTGGATAAAATTGTTTGCAGTCGAATTTGCTACATTTGACATTGTTTTGCGCTTGATATTAAGAATGCTATGTAACTTGTTCTTTGCTTGTCAAAAATTGTGTGCGCTTTGTGTGTATTTGATTCGTGAGCAAAATGTAAAATTATGCTCAACATTTCAGTGAAGTTTAGATAGTAGCAACATTTCAAACTTTATTTACTATGGCATTAAATATTATTTAATCTTAATTTTTGGTCATTGAGACTGGACTATCGAAGTCGGTAGCATACATACCGAAAGTTACAAGTAAATTTATGCTAATAATAATTGATTTGAGTTCTTATTAACGACTCAAAAAAGTTTAGTTATGACTCAATAGGATCAATTTATCTCCAAAAAATAAAAAAAAACTTGCGATCGATTCCAGAGATGTTAAGATCAATTTTAAGACACATTAAAATTGAACAATTTCATTTTTATTCTAACTTTACTAGAATAACCCGTAATCTCATTGTTATTATATAATAACTTTTGATACGATATCGAGTAATAACTTTTCAGGAAGACACTCTTGCCTTACATATGAGGTGAAGCTTTGCCAAAAACAACCCTAGTTGCAAAAGAGTGCAAAGAAAGCTAGCAGCCAAGCCTCCCCCAAATGGGTACACCTCTACGTCTGGAAGTAAATGAACCCATTCTGTTATTTCTGTAGACTCAATGTATGTACTCGTTAAATTGTTGGTGTGTATAATTACCTAAGGATTATATGATGAGAATTGAAATGGTGCACGTACGTAGTAGGAGTCAACTATCTTTTCATGATTCATCCTAAGCTGATTTTCACCCAGGGTAAAAGTAGCAACTGCCATAGCAGTCAACTTCGCCGGTTGTGTAGGCAATAGATGCTTCAGTAGAAGCCAAAGTTTGGTTAGAAATTTAAACTAGACAAATATTATTATAGATCCGAGTTTGATTCTGAATATCGAAGTGGTGGTGGTGGTGTTAGTGGAGACGACAGCAGAGGCGGTGGTGAGTGTTGTAATTTGTGGCGACAAAGGCTGTTGTGGTGGTGGTTCAAGATGATTATTATATAGGTTCAACTCCTTGAATAGTTGAATCGGACCCAAATTAACCCGTTTAATTAATCTTCTTAATATTATCCAACCGACCATTTATAATTCGTAAGAATAAGTCAGGTGAATAATGTTACACGGACCTAATTAGTAACTTAATCTACTACAACTGTTGGATGGATAGCAGATCCAATCCAATCTCTTCAATGTTGGATTTTCTTCCAAGGAATGCTGATTGGAAGTTGGTTGAGATGTGTTAGGTTCTTCGGCTCTTACAAAGTAAGGTGATGGGGCTAGTGATGTGGTCTCTAGGTCCCTTTTAAGTAAGACTTGAGATATCATAATGCTCCTCACCAATAGGTCTCTTACCAATACATGCAAAGTCCAAGGAGCCGTAGGTTGGGGCAATATTTGGTATCGGAAGGGAGACCAAAGGTCGAAAATCTGCACTCGTTATAGTTTGGAAATCAATTTTGATTTGGAAACAAGAGCACTTGTACAGTGAACTTGTGTTGATGTGCTCTGCTTGTGAACGTAAACTTTCGAGCTGAATCATGGGACAGTGTTTAGTATTAATTGATAAATAGTGGCACTTGCACCACTTAATAGGCCTAGTGTCTTTGGGTCGGGCACTTGGGTTACCATTGTAGCGTGTCATGTCCATATGCTTAGTCTTAGAAGATTCCTTAATTCATGGAGCATGCATCTCTCTTTTCCCTTCCAAGCAATTACTAGCTATAAAGCATGTTTCTTAATCAGCTTCCCCTTAAGCAAAACAAACACTACCCACTAGTTTTTAGTAGCTTGTTAATTCACCCAGAGGGCTTCTAGAATTTTGCATTTTCGTTCATCACCTTGGCAAACTGAATATATGACGGCAAAAAAACTCTAAGTTAATTAATCTCGATTCTCCATTAACAATCAATAACTATTTTCTCGAGGAAACAATTTTAATGCTTTCGATGCACATGATTTGTGGGTGATATTGGGCATTCAGAGTCCGGCAATTGTCATAATTAAGTCTTAAAAAACGCTTGATTTACGCGGTTATCCGTATGTTATTTCTAAAAACCAGAAAAAAAAAAGAAGGGAAAAAGATTTGGTTGCTAGAGTTTGGGCATTGCCTAGTGGGACACTTTTGGTAAAGGGGCACGTTGAGAAGTTGGAGTGTTGCGGGGAGAACGGTTTTCACAGTAGAAAGAATCAAAAACTCTTTCAGTTTCAATGTCGGGGGAAGATTATGTTGGGCCAAAAAAAGGAGAAGTAAAGCATACGCAGGCATATATATGTAGAGTATAACCCAAGAAACAGTTTCACCTGACTGACTGTGAGAGAGAGAGAGAGAGAGAGAGAGAGAGAGAGAGAGAGAGAGAGAGAGTTCTAGATGTGACTTTGAACTGGGAAGCCACTTTCTTTCTGGGCGTTATCACCTTTCTTTTTTCCCCATTTTTTCCAGAGCTCTGTTACAGATAGCATGTCAACTTTAATGGATGTAGAGATTGAATTGCTTCTAGCTAATTCTTATTAAATGGTTTTCTCTTTCTAGCACATCAAATGAATGTAAAGATAGGTTCCTCTACACATTCGTCAAAAAAACATTATCTCTCGATACCATGGAGCGGGGTCAAACTTTTTTAGTTGTAGGGGCAACTTAATTATTTGTTAATTTTATATCATATTTATGAATGATATTTAGAGTTGGAATTCAATTTTGATATCAAAAGGGCTACGACGGTTGAGTTTATAAGTCTTGTGAGTTGTTATATAAACTTTTGAATTTTTTTATAAAAAATAAAAATAAATAAATTCTAAAAAATTATAATTTTTATGAGTCATGTTACAACTTTAGGATTAAAGATATAATTTTTTAGAATCAAATTATAATTTTTGAGATACTTGAAATCAATCTTAAATATTAAAAATCAATTATTTTAATTCAAGATCAACCGTAAAATTCCAAAAAATAGCTTCTCATATTTATCAAAATAAAACATATTTTATCGTCCTCGAAAAAAAAAGAAATTAAATGTGATCCAAATTAAATCGTGTTGGCATATCCCCTAATCTGACTGTTTATTCAAATTTGTTTATAATTAATCAAATTTTTGTTTCATTTAAAATTATTAGATCTTAAAAGTCAAGCATATGAATGGTCAAGATCACTTCATATTTTTTTTTGGTAAGTAGGATCACTCCATAATTTTCTATTGTTTTTATAGAAAACCCCAAAATGTTATCAGGCGGACATTTTGGGCCACGGCTAAAAGTCTGTCAAAGACAATTGATGCCACACTTGTTTATAAAATACAAATTTATCCATGAACTTTTATAATATTTCACTTGAGACAATGTCTTATTTGAAATTTTATATATACCTACATATTTTAAAAATTACATTGGGGGCAGCTGCCCCCATTGCCCCACTGTAGATTTACCCCTGACCATATATTGATCTATCTTGGAATAGTTTACCAAACAGACCATCATTAGGAAATCCTTACAAGTGCTTTTGTAGATGTAACTTATCTAAAACATTCATTGACATGTTGATGTGGGACACATCCCAAGAATAAGTAGCAAACAGATAGGTTGAATTTTTGCTTGGGAAAAAAAAAATTATGCAGGTTCCTTGAGGTTTCTTATAACTAACTAGTGAACCTAGCTTTCTTTTAAGGATCAAATTTTTTTTCCGAAACAGTCGAAATATTTCTGTTTTCAAGGAGACTGAAATGAATTAGTGATAGAATAGAAATTATAATAGTTTGAGGTGTTTCGTAATGTTTAAAGGTATTTTATAATGTTTCAATACATTTGCACAATTTTTTTGAAATATTTTAAGATATTTTAATATATATTGATCAATATTTAAAAAAAATAATTCTTAAATTTTTTTTATGTTCTTCATATTTTTCTGAAACGAATTGAAACGTTTCTGAAACACGTTGAAACATTTCCGTTTCTTAGATGACCGAAACAATGCACCGAAACGATATTTTGATTATTGCTTTCATTTTGTATTATATCATTCCTCCTTGAACCTTTCCTTAGACATGCATTATATGCATTTATGTATATATAATACATACACAAATTTAACATGCATAAGCTTATATATATATATTTTGAACAGCATAAGCTTATATCAAATAGAGTATAGGGAGAAAATATGCATAGAGGGATAGGAAGAAATGCAGTCATCGGAGAAAATTTATTTGTTGTATGAGGAAATTTTGTAACGTTGATTGATCAAATTAAATTGAATTTTGTGTGAGTAATATAACATGCTCAAAGTATTGCATTACACAATAGACAAAATTAAGTCAGACAAAGTTTTAAAAAATACATTATGCAACAAACAAACCATAAGTTAAAGCTTTTTTAATGAGATTTAGGATTTGCGTATGGATGATACTTTGAATATTTACGTGTTTTGTAGGAAATTAAAGGGTTTGGTGAAACCATAAGATTGTTTTGTTTTTTGAGCATCATTGGTTAAGTTATGACAACAGTATCTCTGTACGTATAAGTATGATTATGTAAATCTAACAGAAAAAAGTCGGGTCTCGTAGGCCTTCCTAATTGGGGCATCACTATGATTATCCAGTAAACTATAGAGCAAATTCTCTTGCATGATCCAAGTATTGATTAAAGATGTGGTAAGAAAGTGATATGTTTATGGGGCAACAAAAGTAATTGGGGCCGAAAAAGCATTCTTGAAAATAAAGGGCATCATGAGGTACCCAAGGCATGTGCCGGATGGCATCACTCTTTTTCACGAGGGGCACCCTTGACACCGCATACAAGCCCCCACTTGTCTTCCTTTCTCCTACTATCATCAACCTTTTTGTGCTTTTTTTCTTAAATTTTACATGGAATCCTAAAATGGACATTCATACTATATATTGGAAGTATCTTCTCAAAATGGTTCCGTTTCGTGTATAAGTTATGGTACTTGCACGGATGTATTTCTATGCAATAATTTGAAATAGAGAAACTTAGATAAAAACGTCTGAGAGTCTTGTAAACAAAGAAAAAGGTTAAAAGGTGGGCCGAAGACGTGCTTGGCTTTTCCTCTAATGTCTAAATCAGAGTCGCTGCACAAAAAAGAAAGATAATGTTTAATGTGCTTGAATGGTCTTGATTNTTTTCCTCTAATGTCTAAATCAGAGTCGCTGCACAAAAAAGAAAGATAATGTTTAATGTGCTTGAATGGTCTTGATTACGTACCTAAAACCCAATTCTTTGGCAATAATGTTGCACCGATCAAAATTTAAAATTAAATCAAGAGTTCAAATGACATGACAGCATATTATTTGAAGTTTTTATTGGGGTTCAAATGACATGATACCAAATAAAGAAGTCTAAATCTGTTGTCATGTCATTTGGGCTCTTGATTTGATTCTAAAATTTGATCAGCGTAACATTACTGATTCTTTGGATTACTTATACCTTCAAAGATGATAACATGACATTTTGTGGGTGTTGTAATCGTGCAGCAATTATGGTGAATAATAAGGAATCAATCTATTAAGAAAGCAAGAGAAAATAACATAGAAATTTACGTGATTCGGCAATTTGCTTACATCTATAGGAGCGAGCGACCGTTCTTTTCAATTATTCAAAGTAGGGTTATATCTTAAGTATTTATATAACTTTAGTACGGACGTATTTACAAAATACCCCTGTATCGTACCATGGGGGCGTTGCCTCCGCACCCCCAACTAATCAATGTCCCCCCATACATAAAATATATCAATCACACAAGGCAGATGCCGTCGTGGACTCCGCTCCAGCATCTGCGTCCTTGCTATTGTGCACACAGCTGTGCCACACATACTCTAACAATCTCCACCTTGACAAATATTCAGTCCTTAGGAGAAAAAGAGAACATGTATCCAGGAATTCCACCTGAGACGCTAAGGTGGGACATCTCCTATCTAGCAACTAGAGACATTAATCAAGTCCAAGCAGTGCTTGAACTTGTCTGTAGTAACAGGCTTTGTCAACATGTCTGCTACATTCTCAAAAGTGTGAAATTTCTTAAGTAATAGTTCACCAGAAGAAACCAGCTCCCTGATCTTATAAAACCTCACATCTATATGTTTGGTCCTTGCATGTTACACCTGGTTCTTTGCCAAATAAATGGCACTCTGACTGTCACAATGCAATTGAACTCCACCTTGCTAGGCACCCAGCTCCTTGACCAAACCTGTAAGCTACAAAGCCTCCTTGACAGCCTTAGCTACTGCTATATACTCTAACTCAGTAGTAGATAGTACAACTATAGGCTGTACCATGGATTTCCAACAAATAGGTCCCCCCACAAGAGTAAACACATAACCTGTGGTAGACCTCCTATCATCCAAGTCCCCTGCATAGTCTGCATCCACATATCCCACAACTGAAGGATCACTCTGTTGTCTGCTAAACATGATGTCATAGTCTGTAGTGCCCCTCAAGTATCTGAAAATCCACTTGACTGCATCCCAATACTGTCGACTCAGATTTGAAAGAAACTTGCTAACCACACTGACAACTTGTGCCAAATCTGGTCTTGTACAAACCATAGCATATATCAAACACCCTACTGCACTAGCATATGGGACCTCTGACATGTCATGAATTTCTTCATCTGTCTTCGGGCACTGAGCGGTAGATAATTTGACATGATTCGCCAAAGGTGTACTTACTAGTTTTGCATAACTCATGCTGAACCTGTCCAACTCCTTCTCAACATAGCTATGCTGAGATAGGCATAATCTCCTGGAAGCTCTGTTCCTACGAATCTCCATCCCAAGAATCTTCTTGGCCGCACCTAAATCCTTCATGTCAAATTCTCTACTCAACAAAGTCTTCAACTTGTTGACCTCACTCATGCTCTTGGCAGCAATCAACATATTTGCTACATTCTGCTTCGCTCCACTCCGCTCCACTCCGCTACTCTTCACCTGCTTCGACATTTGCCTCCTTGCCATTGTACACACAACAAATATGAGCCACACATACTCTAACAGTGCGGTCACATCAAGCCGACTAGCAACACCCCTTTAGGGACAATCAATCAATAGTTGTTGCCCCCCTGGAGTTGCACAATTACTAGGCTTGAGAGAGGATCGATGGCTACTCGGACACTAATTTCATAATGATTGCCTAGCTCGGGGGAATTAGCATTTAATGTACGTCCTCTCAGCATTTAATGGTCTTTGTCAGGCATTTAATGCAATATGTTGAGCACTCATTAAATTTGAGATGAGCATTAAATATAGACTCTCCCAACCAGTCTACGCCAATAAGGGTCATGCCTTTATTCGAATTTTGTAATATTCAACATGTGACTCGATGTGACGTGTTTGTTCTGATAATCATTCTCTATCATGCATTGCATTGTGGGGCCCCATATACTAACAGCATTGATTGTTCGATCCTGGAAACACCTGTTTTTCATGGCTCCAAGTGGTCTGTACTCTCGGGATCTCTCTGGCCCACACATCCACTCAGTGCAGAACTGTAATACGAGCGTCACTTTATGTTCCGCCAGTGTCAAAATTTATTCAATCCTTATCTAACTAATTTATAGTTATTTATAATCAACTTTCTATCATATCTCAGTCGGACATACTTGGGTTCATATATAATTATTTGTGCTAATTTATTTATTAAGCGGGTCTCGTATATCAATTAAGTTATGACCTAAATCAATTAAGATTTGGTACGTTTGGTAACGTTTTCGTTTTTACGTTTTTTTTATAAAAAAAATAAAACTAATTTTTGTTTTGTTTTTGATCAAAATTAAAAATATAAAATATGTTTGATAGTCATTTATATTTAAAAAATTATAAAAATAAAAATAAAAAATATGCTTGGTATTATACCAAAATTTCACCACCCAACACCACCAAATACCCTACCACCACCAAACTCCCATCACCACCNATATGCTTGGTATTATACCAAAATAAGTGGTGGGTTGTGGTGGTTTATGGGATGGTGGTGGTTTGAGGGTAGTGGTGGTTTGAAACCCATCCCCACAACCCTTCCCCTGAAATTCACCACCACTCAACCCTACCACCATCACCACCGAAACCCACCCCCACAAACCCCTCTGTGAAACTCATCACCCACCCCCAAAATGCACCACCACCCAACCCCACCACTATCACCACAACCTACCCCACAAGACCACAACCCGCTATAACCTGAAACCCATCACTTCCACTGAAACCCATCCCTATCCTTGAAACCCACCACTATCGAAACCAAACACCAAAACCAAGCAAAACCCACCACCCAGCCACCCAACACCAATCCAAGCAAAACCCACCACCACACTAGCCATCCAACCACCACCAAAACCACACCGATACATCTCTCGCCACCAAAACCCACCACCACCCAGCCACACAACACCTAACTAAGTAAAATCCACCACCACCTAGCCACACAACCACCACCAAAACCTCATCGATACATCGCCAGCCACCAAAATCCACCACCACCCAATACCAAACCAAGCAAAACCCACCACCAACAGCCACTGAAACATCAGCCACCATCACCAAAACCTACCAAAAGTCCATCTTCTGAGTCTTCGTAGAGAAGACGAGATAGAGAAGACAAGAGGCAATTCTTTGGATTCTTCGCAGAGAGACACATATGAGAGAGAGAAAAGCTGGGTGAGCAGTATGTAGGTAGAAGAGAGAAATGATCATTTTATACTTCCAACCAAAAGTCCTAAATTTTGGTGTTAACAAGATTCAAAAGTAAAACCTCATTAAAGAGTGGGCTGAGGTGCGCGCATGTGTTTTTTTTTTGGATGTTTTCAAAAATATCCTTTTAGATGTTTCTATATTTTGGCCTTGTTTTCAAAACATAGCAATAAAAAAAAATAAAAACATTCACCAAATGTCTTTTTATTTTTTTTCCATAAAATGAAAACAAAAACAAAAAATAAAATAAAAACATCATGTTACCAAATGCCACCTAAATTTATCATCCATTTATGGATTTTACATAGTATTAGAGCATTGAATAGATCCTCTACATTCTAGTCATGGCTTCTAATACCTTTTCTTCTCCTCCAGAAGAACATTTGTAAATGAACAACACTCCTCACCGATGGAACCCATTGATAATCCATTTTTCTTCACCATTCGGACAATCTGGATCAGATTTTGGTCTCCACGCCACTCAATGGCGATAACTATTCTTCATGGGAACGTGCTATGATCATTGCATTGTCCGCTAAAAATAAAATTGGTTTTATTAATAATTCCATACCAAAACCAGATTCTTCCTCCCAACTATACTGTTTGGATTAGCTGTAACCATATTATCCCTTCATGGTTGCTTAATTCGCAACAAAGTGATCTCTGGGAGAACGTTATTTATGGTTACTCTATTGTCGAAATCTAGGTTGATCTCCAAGAAAGTTTTTCACAAGCAATGACCCTCACCTCTTCCAACTTCAGTGGGATATCATTAATCTCCATTAAGAACAACTCTATGTTGCTGCATAGCACACTAAAATGAAAGGTTATTGGGATGTTTTGTCAAATCTCACAAATCGGCCGACATGTACATGTGATGGCACAAAAGCTTTACTGGAACTTTAACAACAAACCTATTTGCTTCAATTTCTCATGGTTTTGAATGATTCATACACAACAATACAAAGTCAATTATTGCTCATGGACCTATTACTGACTGTGAACAAGGCTTACAACATATTACTCCAAGAAGAGAAACACTGTGAAACTCTTCTTCCGTCAATGGACAACACTAATACAGTTGCCACTGTTATTGAACATGTAGCTGCCCATTCGGATTCATGTCATTTTTTTGGCCGAAATCCCTCACCACCAAATTCTCATGGTGGGCCAACACCAAACCCTCATAGAGGATGTCCTAAAAACCACAATCAAGAATGTCCATATTGCACCTACTATAATCGAATAGGACACATTCGAGAACGTTGTTACAAACTCCATGGGTATACGACTCGTCCTTCGATACCATCTCAAGCTCATATTGCTAAAATCACTCCTAATACTTGATTAGTAGTTAAAAATAGCAACTTAGTATGCCTTTTTAAGACTAATTATGCTTTGATATAGTTTAAATGATGACATTTCAAGAGAAAAATTGTACAAGGGCCTAAATTCAATGGATATCAAACTTTCATGCAACACCCGCATGTTTTGGAAGAAAATTGGAGAAGTTTGAAACAAGGCATGAACGTTCGAACGTCCTCTTGAAGTATTTGAGGACCAAACTGCTGAGATGATGATACATGGCATGTTGCAGCTAAGAAGAAAAACAAAGAGGTACTTGAGTACCACGTTCGAACGTTCGCCTAAATTGAAGATCCCCTGGAAGAGTGCTATGGCATATGGCGTGTGGAAGTTACTCTCACAAAAGAACAAAAGCTACTTGAGTGGGAAGTTCAAACCCCATCCAGTGTTCGAACACCCATCAAGGAAGATAAGAACGCCATCTAATGTTTGAATGTTGTCCCCCGACAGGCTGCAGAATGGCTGAGTTTTTATCCAGACCTTGGGGCTTTCACTTGAACTTTGCAGACCTTGTATTATTCTTTCACACTTCCTTGCCCCCTCCTCCTTGCCTATAAATACTCCCACTATGGGAGCTTCAGAGTAGAATTTAGGAGTTAGGCTTACATTCATAGTCATGCATAGAGAGAGAGAGATAGAAAGAGTTAGATCATCTTTTGGTTGAGGAGGAAACCCTCCAAAAGTGACTATATCTCTTCTACTTTCATTATTAGTTTCATTTGCTTTTATTATTTGAGCTTCCTTCTTCCCTTAGAGGAGTGAAACTCTTCCACTTTTTTAGAGCTTTACTAAATCCGTGAAGGATGGAACGTGATTCACTCATTCTTTGTCGAAGATCGGCTCCTTGTGTAGTGTGTTTTACCTTGTAACTTCTCTACTTGGAGGGATAAACATCACTCACTTTTCTAATTTTACCAAAGCCATGAAGAGTGAATATTTTCTCATTTACTCTTTAGTAAGAGGTGATGAACATGTATAAATTATCCATAAGTTATATTTGTGCATTTTATTTATGCTCAATGCTTTATATTTTATTTGCTTATTGAATGATTGAATGCATCTATCAAAGTAAGGTACTTTATACAACCGTGAGTACTTTCTATGACATAAATGACTTTTGGCATAGAAAGACTTATTGGTTCTAAGCAAGTCCCCCAGCTAGATCTTCATGACTACATTTCAATCTTCACCATTATTGTGCTTCATTTAAAGAATGAAATACTAATGCAATGGTTGGATGTCTTGTAGAAACAATGTCTTGTTTGTAGACGAGTTGAGTCTCGGCATAGACAATTCTTGTAAACTTCTACAAAGACATTGGAACCATGCTCTTAATTCTAATAACCTATTCTTATCTTCTAATTAACTTCATGTTGACACAGGGGTTAATTAAGTTTCCAAGCACAAATATAATGAATCAGATGATTAACTACATGTTCAGATCCTCGAGCTAAAGGGTGACTTTTATTTTTGATAACTTATTATATTTTGTCTAGAAAAGCCCCTTGGAAAGAATCTTATATTCCGTCTAGAAAATTCCATAACTTTAAATCTCAAGGGTTTTAGTCACTTGGTCTCTGTCACTGGTTACTTTGAAACACCAACAATAGTTCCCTGTGGATTCAACTTCGGAATTAATCAGATTATTACTATAACTTGACCACCTGCACTTGAGTATACGCATTTTGAATCAAGTCAAGGTTTTGGCGCAGTTGCCGGGAAACCATAAAAATTGTTTTTAAGTAAAAGGTGAAAAGACCTTCATTTTTGTATATATATATTTTGATTTATTGTGTAGAATTTTATTTTATGTCTGAGGGCGATCCTCACTTTCAAAATTTGCCAAAAGAATCTGTAAGATTTGTAAATTAATCTGGACTATCTTCACCTCAATTAGTAGCATACTCTTTTGAGGATAGCATGGAAAATAATAGGAGAGAAGGGGAAGTTCTTGAAAGACAAGGGAAAAATCTTGTGAGAGAGGGGGAAGTTCCTAATATTTGAACTCTGCGAGAATATTTGCATCCCATACGAAACAGTGTCCCCTCTTGTTTTATGTTTCCTGCAAATGCACCCCTCTTTAATGTAAAGGTGGGGATAGTTCAACTACTACCTCAATTTCATATATTCGATTAAGAAAACTCATATCTACACATAAAAGATTTTGAGAAAATATGTGGAACATTTCAAGACAATTTAGAGTTGACCAAGTTGATACTTTTTCCTTTCTCTTTAAAGAACAAAGCTAAACAATGGTTAAATTATTTGAAAGCCCTTTCAATACCTAACTGACAGGCATTACATAATGAATTTTTTAGAAAGTTTTTTCCTCTACATTGCACCAATGCACTCAAAAGGCAAATCATGAATTTTTAGGTTAAAGAAGGAGAAATCTTTTACCAATGTTAGGAGAGATTCAAGGATCTTCTCCAGTCCTACCCACACTATGTTTTTGAGAATTGGACTTTGATAGAATTGTTCTATGACTCCTTGCCCACTAGACTACATCAGTTTGTCGAAATGATGGCTGAAGGAGAGTTCATGAGAAAAAGTCCGAATGAAGCATTCAATTTTTTTGACACCATATCTGATAGTTCTCAGATGTAGGACTCAGCCTCTTCTACCACTGTTGAAGCCAAACTATTTACTTCCCAAAGGGGTAAGTATGTCTTAAAAGATGATGATGACCTAAGAGCGAAAATAACTACCTTGTCTCAAAAGCTAGAAGTTTTAGAGATAAAAAAGGTACATCAAGTTGATGTTGACCCTCCCACAAAACCAGTGTGTGGGATTTTTGCGCTGACATGACACCTTATTGGGAAGTGTTCTACCATTTTGGTACTCAAAGAAGTCTCGTTGGAACAAACAAATGCAATTTTCAACTTCAACAAGCTTACTCCAATCCATATTCTGAAATATACAATCGAGGGTGATGGAATCACTCGAACTTCAGTTGGAGGAACACACAATCAACTCTCATGAACCCACAACAAGGTTCACAACCACCACCTCAAGAACCTTCTGCATATCAACCATACCAACCACCACAAAAGAGGAGCCTTGAGGACACACTGAATCAGTTCATGCAAAGTCAAATGAACTACAACAATAATTTCCCTCAGGCTTTTACTGATTTCAAAACCCAAACCACTCAATCTTTCGAGAATCTTAAAAGTCATATCTAAAAGTTGACACAATCCATGACCACACATGAGAAAGACAAATTTCCTGCCTAACCAAAACAACCGCAAGGCCAATTTCATGTAGGAAATTCTTCAATCATGAAAAGTCCACAAGACCAAGCTCAAGTTATCACTACACTGAGAAGTGGCAAGGTGATTGTCAAAACCATCGGAGACATGTTAATTCCAAAGCCAAAACCTGAGTCAATCCCAGTCAATGCACCAGTAAAGTCTGAACTTGTGATTGAAGAAGAGACTGAACCTATGATTGAACAGGAACCAGAACCGTCAAAGGAAAAAGAACCTTCGTGTCCTATTCCTGCTCCTTTTTCTCATAGACTTAAAAAAAATACAAAAGTTGAATAAACAACCAAAAATTTATGAGTTTTTTAAGCAAGTAAAGATCAATATTCCACTTCTAGATGATGCAATCAAGCAGGTTCCATCTTATGCCAAATTTCTGAAAGACTTGTGTACAATCAAAAGAAGTCAGAATATCCAAAAAAGAGCCTTCTTGACAGAATAAGTCAGTGTCCTACTTCAACACAAAACCCCTCCAAAATACAAGGATCCGGGGTGTCCAACTATGGCATGTGTCATTGAAAACTTCAAAATATAACAAGCACTGTTAGATCTTGGAACCAGTGTCAATTTGCTCCCTTTCTCTGTCTACCAACAATTGGGTCTGGGTAAACTCAAACCCACTTGTGTCACACTCTAGTTAGCAGATAAATCTGTCAAATTTTCTACGGGCATTGTTGAGGATGTACTTGTCCAAGTGGATAACTTTATCTTTCTTGTTGACTTCATTGTTCTAGATACTCAACCAACAATGTATTCAGAGAATCAAATTTTCGTCATTCTTGGTCGACCCTTCCTTCCTAGCAACGTCAAATGCATTAATCAATTGCAAGAATGGAGTTATAAAATTAACTTTTGGGAATATGACTCTTGAGATGAATATTTTTTAATATTTCCATGCACCCAAGAGAGGACAAGGAATTGAGAGAAATAAATTTCATTGAGTCTCTGATACAAGAACATCTAAATGACACATTTTGTGAAAATTCTAGAGTCTATCACATCTGAGACAATAGATGATGATCAAAATCTAAAGAATTGTCCTGCTCACATTAGTGGGACATAGACACCCAAATTCGAATAAATCTCACTAAGTGGCACAAAGCCACTCTCATCAAGTGTCAAGTCACCAAAGCCTGAACTGAAATCTCTACCATCTGACCTCAAATATGCATTCATAGGAGAGGACGAGTCATACCCAATGGTAATTTCATCTAAGCTTGCAAACTTGCAAGAGACTAAGCTAATTAAAGTTCTTAGACGCCATAAAAGCACCATTGGGTGGACCTTCGCTGACTTGAAATGTATAAGCCCATTAATCTGTAATCATGTTATATACCTTGAAGAGGATTCAAAACCCTCTCATCAAGTGCAGCGACGACTGAACCCTCACATGAAGAAAGTTATGAGAACTAAGGTGTTCAAGCAATTAGATGCGGGAATAATCTTTCTCATCTCTGATAGCAAATGCGTTAGCCCAACCCAAATTTGTGCCCAAGAAGTTTGGGGTCACAATGATAAAAAATGATGCCAATGAACTAGTACCAACTCGAGTTGTCACAGGGTGACGGATGTGTATAGACTATCAAAAACTCAATTTGGTAATTAGAAAATATTATTTTTCTCTTTCCTTTCTTAATCAAGTCTTAGAAAGAATTACAGGTCATAAATTCTATTGTTTCCTGGATGAATATTTTGGGTATAATCAAATAGAGATAGCATTAGATGACCAGGAGAAAACAACATCGCATGTCCCTTTGACACCGTTGCATGCAAAAGGATGCCGTTTGGACTTTGTAACGCTCCTGCAACATTCCAAAGGTGCATGCTGAGTTTGTTTAGTGAAATGGTTGAGAATTTTTTGGAAATATTCATGGATAAATTCTCTGTATATGGTGACTCATTTTATTTGAGTCTAACAAACCTAGAGAAAATGCTGATAAGATGTAAAGAAGTCAATCTAGTGCTCAATTGAAAGAAATCTCATTTCATGGTAACACAAGGCATTGTCTTATTGCACATTGTGTTATCTGAAGGCATGAAAATTGACAAGACAAAAATGGATCTGACTGAAAATTAACCTGTTCCCAAGACTGCTAAGGATGTCCGAGCATTTCTAGGACATGCAGGGTTCTATAAGAAATTCATAAAAGACTTTAGTACCATATCTAAACTCATGTGTCATCTCCTAAGTCAGGACATAATTTTTGTGTGGAGTAAAGCATTCCAGAAAATTTTTGATAAGTTTAAGAGTATGTTAATTTCTGCCCCAATAATGCAACCCTCTGATTAGACTCTACCATTTGAACTAATGTGTGATGCAAGTGATTATGTTGTAGGCACTATGTTGAAACAAAGAAATGATAAGAAATCTTATGTGATTTACTATGCAAGCAAAACTTTGAATGATGCTCAAATAAATTACTCTACAACTGAAAAAGAATTGCTTGCTATAATTTTTGCTCTGGAGAAATTTCATTCTTACCTTGTTGGTTCATCTGTTATTGTATTCACTGACCATGCAACGCTGAAACTTTTGCCCACAAAGAAAGATGCTAAGCCACGACTCTTAAGATGGATACTCTTATTACAAGAGTTTGATTTGATCATTAAGGACAAGAAAGATGTTGAGAATGTGGTGACAGATCATCTATCTAGGTTAACATAAGAATTTCAAGAGGATGAGTTGCCAATCAATGAGAATTTACCCGATGAACACCTTTTCACAATTGAGGAGACACCATGATACGTAGATATTGCTAACTTCCATGCTACTGGTATGCTTCCTCCTTTCTTTACAATGATGGATAAGAAGAAATTTCTAAGGGAGGTTCGTAATTTCTTCTGGGAGGATCCATACGTGTTTAAGTACTATAACAATTAAATCATAAGACATTGTATCCCCAACTATGAGAGCAGACAGGTAATATCATTTTGTCAATCTGAAGTGTGTGGTGACCACTTTTCATCTGAAAAAAATCACTGCGAAAATCTTATAGTGTGAATTTTATTGGTCCATACTTTTCAAAGATGTCTATGTTTTTTGTCTAACGTGTGATAGATGTCAAAGATTGGGAAGCATTTCTAAAAGAAATATCATGCTCTTAAATCCCATTTTGGTAATTAAAATTTTTGATTGTTGGGACATCGATTTTATGGGACCATGTCTCTCTTCCTTTGTCTATCTATATATATTAGAGACCGTAGACTATGTGTTCAAATGGGTTGAAGTAATTTCATGTCAAAATAATGATCACCAAACAATGATCAAGTTTTTAAAAAAAACCATTTTGTCCTGATTTGACATTCCTAAATTCATCATAAGTGATGGGGGCGCTCATTTTTGCAATTATCCCTTTTAAAATTTGATGAAAAAGTACTTGATTTTTCACAAAATTGTAACCCCGTATCCACAGACTAGTGGACAGGCTAAATTAGCTAATCGAGAGATCAAACTGATTTTAGAAAAAATGGTAAACCCAGACCGCATAGATTGGTTGTCAAGACTAATTGATGCACTCTAGGCATATCTCATTGCCTTTAAAACAATTTTGGGCATGTCTCCTTATTGATTAGTCTGTGGCAAGTCTTGTCACCTACCTATAAAATTGAAACGCAGAGTATACTAGGCTATTAAAGCAATGAACTTTGACCTACACAAGGCTGAAATCTCAAGATAACTTCAGATTATGGAATTGGAGGAATTGAGGAATGAGGCATACGACAATGCAAAAATTGCAAAGGAAATGATGAAAATATTTCATGATAAAAACATAGTGAGGAAATCCATTGCCCCTTCACAAAAAGTCCTGTTATTCAATTCAAGCCTCCGCCTATTTTCTAATAAGTTGAGGTCAAGGTGGATTGGGCTTAACATTGTTAAACAAGTATTTGGACATAGAGTAGTAGAAGTGAAAGAGAGTTATATTAGAGATGAGAGTCTTGGAGTTTTAAAATGAATGAAAGTCCAATAAAATCATCAAATCTATAATTCTCAAACGATCTGAGCTACAAAAAACTCAAGACAGAAAGTATGAGAGATGGGAGAGTGTGTGTTTAAAATGTTTGTGTGGGGGGGGGGGAAGAGAGTTATATATGTATGAGAATTGAGTGTATGAGATAGAGAGAGAAAGAGAGTTATATTAGAGATGTGAGTCTTAGAGTTTTAAAAGGAATGAAAGTCTAATTAGAATAATCGGATCAATAATCCTCAAGTGATCTGAGTTGTAAAAAGCTCAAAATAAAGAAATCTAACTACTTTATTATATAAATATATATATGAAATATAATGAAAGTCTAATTAGGATCATCAAGATAAACAATCCTATCTCATACTCTCTCACTTAGCATTACTTGTCTTGACGATCCTTATTAGACTTTTTTACTCAAAACATTTGTATGATTTTATAGATGAGAAAATATTTAAATATTTTAAAAAAATCTCAGTTTATAGACATTTAAAGCCAATCAAATCACCAATAAAAAAAATTCAAAACCAAACTAATCACTAATAAAAAATAACGAGCGATTCCAATTGCACCAAAAAAATAAAAAAATTCAAATTCATGTTAATTACTAATAAAAAAAATAACAAGTGATATCAATTGCACCAAAAAAATTAAAAAATTCAAAGTCAACCTAATTACCAATAAACAAAAAATAAGTAAAACCATTGCACCAAAAAAAACAATGTTCTAAACCAAATATCAATTTTTTGTCCTTATTTACATCGTTTTCCCCTTGCTAAGGTTCATATTTTTTAAATACTTGAATAGTGTAAAATAGATATTGAAACCATAAAAATGTCAGTTAAATCAATTTTTTTTAAGTGGTCAAATTTTGATCTTGTTGATTTGGTTTAATTGCAGCATGAAAATATTTCTGTAGCATCTGAGAAGTCATAGCGATAAATAATTTAAATCAATTGTCCTTGCAGCTATAAGAAGATTCGCTAGAAAATGTTAGTTCAGTTTGGGTTTTTTTCAATTTTTTTTTGAAAATTTGATTTATAGTTCAATGTGAACTAGACAACCTATTCACTCCCTCACAGACATTTTAAACACATACTCTCCCATCTCTCATACTCTCTCTCACATCTATATATGAGATAGAATAAAAGTCTAATTAGGAACATCAAGACAAACAATGTTATCTCATGCCCTCTCTCTCTTAACATTATTTGTCTTGACGATCCTAATTGAACTTATTTACTCAAAACATTTGTATGATTTTATAGATGAGAAAATATTTAAATATCAAAAAAATTATCAGGTTGTAGACATTTAAAGCCAAGCTAATCACCAATAAAAAAAAATTCAAAGCTAAACTAATCACCAATAAAAAATAAAAAGTGATACCAATTACACAAAAAAATAAAAAAAATCCAAAGACATGCTAATCACTAATAAAAAATAACAAATGATATCAATTACACTAAAAAAACTAAAAAATTCAAAGTCAAGTTAATTGTTAGTAAAAAATTACCAATAAAAAAAAAGTGAAACCAATTACACCAAAAAAAATAATATTCTAAACCAAATATCAATTTTTTTTCTTTATTTGCATCACTTTCCTCTTGCTAATGTTCATATTTTTTAAATACTTGAATAGTGCAAAATAGATACTGAAACGATAAAAAAGTTAGTTAAATCAATTTTTTTTAAGTGGTGAAATTTTAATTTTGTTAATTTGATTTAATTGAATTGTGAGAATATTTATGTAGCATCCGAAAAGTCAAAGCGACAGATAATTTAAATCAATTATCCTTGCAACTACAAGCAGATTCGTTAAAAAATGTTAGTTTTGTCGCATTTTTTTTTAGTTTTTAAAAATTTGATTTGTAGTTCAATGTGAATTAGACAACCTATTCATTAGATTTAGTCTGAGGTTGATAAGATGAACACTCATTAGAAAGAAGAGCACCAATGAAGAAATATATGGCGGGATAATTTTGTAATAGAGTTAATTTAAGTTCGTAGGAATTTTTGAATTGTGTTAATGTGATATGATTTTTTTATTTCAATCCTTGCACTTTTTTTATTTAAGACATTCTTAGATGCCCCATTTGCTTGGCAAATTTTTTGTATTAAGAGTGCCTTGGTAATGACTAGTCTATATTATAAAGTAGTTAGAAAAGTTTATCTTATGTTTTTTGCAGCTTAGATCGCTTAATGATTATTAATCCAACAATTCTAATGCGAAATTTTTCTATGATTCTTATCTTTCATCTAACTCTCTCTCCCTCTATCTCATACTTTCTCTTCTATTTCTCACACATTTTAAACACACACTCTCTCATTTCTCATATAACTCTCTCTTTATATATAATAATAATAATAATAATAATAACAAAATACATCTAATACCCATTAAAATTCTAATAACAAGGATTATTTCTAACAAATTATAGGTTCATTAACATATTGAAGGGGCTAGCCTCCATTATTACATGTGTTATGACATTAAATGAACCCACGTGAGGATGACAAGACAAGACACATAATGAAAAAATCAGCCACTCAGTTCAATTACCCAAGCCGAACTGATTAATGAGTTCGGCAAATAGTAAAAGAGCTCGGCTCTTATCAAACCGAGTTGATCAATGAGCTCGACACTCATTATGACCGAACTGTTTGCAACAATACGTGGAAAGATAAAGATTCGCCTATAACTTAGGCATTCGGAGAAACCAATCAGCAAAATTGTATATGTCAGGAGGAATTGTTGGAGAAATATTTGCAACTTCTCAAACTGAATCGCTAAATTGAAGGAAGGTGTGCCACCTTGAATCAAAATTCACGAAAACCCCAATCAAACAGTGATCTATACAAAGCAGAAGAAATCAAGGTGAAAGGTACGCTGAATTCTCTTCGTCTTCTTACAATTGTCTCAGTTCCATTACTAACTTAAGCATTGGAGTGTCTTCGATCGAAGCACTTTGATCTTGGGTAGTTTGAAAAAATTTAGATAGCTCTTGAAGTTATGGCACTTGCTCGGGCCTTCTTGAATGAACTCGGTCCCTCAATAAGGACCACTTATACTTAGGAAAAAATTTGATGGCTCTTGATTATGGCCCTGCTCGGCCTTTCTTCAAAGAGCTCATTCCCTCAACATGGACCATTTATACTTAAAAAAATTTGATGGCTCTTGAGTTATGGCCCTGCTCGACCTTTCTTCAAAGAGCCTCATTCCTTAACATGAACCTTTTATCCTTCTGTATGTATGGCCACCAAAATTCTTGAGAGATAGCTCGGTGAGGCAGAGATCTTCCACTTGTATGAGCTTCGCAACTTCCTTCTTGTATTTCGGTTAGAAAGTCAAGATTTATCTTCGGGTGTACACATTTCAAATACGGGCCTCCAAATGAGCATCGGTAGAGCTTGTCTCTTGGAGATAACCAGAATCTGGCCGCTTTCAGACGTAGCTTATGAACTTCCTTCTTATCTTCCGGCAGGTCATCATTCTTCAAGAAGCCAATGATTGAATACATCCAACTTGGCTCGGTTTCGTTACATAAGACTTCATCAGATTTGGTCGGTAGAATACTGGGCTCAGATTGGAACTCAATAGTAAGAGATCTTTCAGTTTCTTGGTCAATGGCCAAGGCTAATGAAACTAAAGCAATGACATGCGAGTTCTTTACTCTTTCGACCTGTAGGATCAAGTATTCTGGTATTTTGCATAATTTATTTTCTACAAACGGCGTGATATGCCATCATTCTTTCACCCTTTGTTTCATACTCCCCAGTTATCTGGTTCACCACTAGTTGTGAATCAGAGAATATTTAGAGTTTCATTGCCCCCAGTTCAACTGATAGCCTTAGAAAGTTCTATTTCTAAAAAGCACCTTTTTAAATAGAACTCTCTAAAGTACCTTCGAAAACTTAAGGGTGCCCCTTAAGAGATGATAGGTGATCAGCAAATGTACTAAACTGAAGTTATTAATAAAATTTTTTGAAGATTCTTGCTCCACATTATATACGTCCTACTGTTAATTCAGAAGGCAAAAAATCCTGATAGAAGTTGTATCTTAAATCAGGTGTAGCCACCCAATCTAATCTAGGCCCTTAGCTAGACATGACGATGTAAGCTGACTAGGGATGGATTTGAATCCAATCAGATTGGTAGATCGGTGTGAAGTAGAAACTCTCTTAGATACTCAAGGCGACTAAGAGTAACTCTACTGAGGGACCAGACTCTTTGAAGAAAGGCTGAGCCGGGCCATAACTCAAGAGTCATCAATTTTTTTTCTAAGATAAAATTTCCCTATTGAGGGACTAGGCTCTTTGAAAAAAGGCCGAGCAGAACCATAACTCAATAGCCATCAAATTTTTTCCTAAGTATAAGAGGTCCCTATTGAGGGACTTAGCTCATTCAAGAAAAGCTGAGCAAGAACCATAACTTCAAGAGCTATCTAAATTTTTTCTAAGAATACACGGTCCCTATTAAGGGACTGAACCTTCAAAAAGGGCCAAATAAAAAGGCTTAGACTTCAAAATTTATGTTTTTTCAAGCATACAATGAATTACAGAAACAGAAAGGCCAAAATGTGTTTTGTATTCATGTTTCAAAAAATTACACCGATCATTGAATGTTTACATCAGAAGTTGCAAAAAGGAAAATCTCTTAAGTATCTCAGGAGGCTGGAGGCTATGAAGAACTTGGAAGAGAATGCCTTGAAAAGAGCTCAGAAGAAGATGAAACCCTTGCAGCAGTTAGAGCAGCATGCCAGCCCTGACTGAAATACGCTTCTCGGAGTTGGGGGATCTGCAAGGCAAGGTCATTTTTGCCTTCTCGACTCTTTCATCATAAACAACATCTTCTTTCTCTTTTGCTTCAGATTTATACTGATCAAATTCCTCAAGGAGAGTGGAATAGTCGAGTTGAGATTGAGAAAGCTCTAAGTTGGTTTCATGCTTAGACTCCTTCAATTTTTCAACCTCTGAAGAAAACTTCTGGATCTCCTCAGTCAGGCTTTGATTTTGAGCTTGCAGAACCTTAATTTATTCGCAGAGTTTAGCATACTCTTCATCCACACTCTCTTTCTTGGTCAAGGCTGAAGCTTAAACATGGATAGCATCCTTCATAACCTTGTCTTTTTTAGCTATTCTTGCTATGACCTCATGGACTTTTTGCAGACCCTTGATTGAAAAGGAGAATGACTTAGAACAATTTTAAAAAAAAGAAAAGAAAAGAGGAAAATCTTAAAAGAACAAGTCTTTCCAAGACCATATGCTGAATAACTTGACGAGACGCTTCGTCATCAGTAAGAACCTCGTTCATAGCCAGGTCTCAAGTCAAGATCACTCCCCTTGAGATCCCCATTACTACATTAAAGTCTTCAATGGTAGAATCCTTTGCGGTGATCTCTCTCCTTTTTGCTCTAAGGATAGGTTGGAAAGGAGGAGTGACTGGTTTGGGAGAAAGGCTCGCCTCAGACTCAACAATCCTTCGCCTTTTTGGGGCAGGGTCCTCGACAAGCTCAAAATTGAGTCATCTTGGGGAGTGGGAGATTGAAAAGAATTGGGGGGATCTAGGTCAACCAAATTGAAGATTCAACAGTTCGAGCCACATCTGCTTGCTCATTAGGTGGTAGATCTGCCTGGACTAGAAGAAAAACATCGATTGGAACCTCGGTAGTAGGTTCCTCAAGAACAGAAATTAGAGCCACAAAAGTGGTTGGATCGGTTCGGTAGATGGGGTCTACTCAACAGTTGATAAGAAATCCAAAAAATTCTTCACCGTTCTGCGTCCAGAGGTTGCAAGGGAAGACTTCTTCTTAGATTGGGAGTCTGTTCCCGAGCAGTCTAGATTGCCTCCCGGTCTCCAGCCAGAGTGGCGTTGGGTCGGTTCGGCACAACAATGAAGGATGTGTAAGATAGTGTGTATCCTAGCAGTGTATGTGCAGCTCGGCAGAACAAAAATTCGTTGTAGTCCCAAACTTTCTTAAGTTCATCAATCTTCATAAAAGACTCAGGAATTCGGACCCTCACATCTCTCCTTCGCACAGAAGTCTTATATCAGAAAAACAGTTAAAAAAAAAAACTCAAATACTTGAGCGCCTTCTTCATAAGAGCAGCGATAGGATAGAGTGGCGTCAGCAGCATATTCCCAATTGCCAGAAACAAAAATCATATCATTCTCATGACCCTTATACAAATCAAGAAGATGGGTGACCAGATATCGCTCATTCTTCATTACAGCAAGGTAGTAATTGTCCCCAGCAGACTTAATGATGTAGCAGTATGAAATCTCCCACAAACCAAGGCTCAAACCCAGAAGCTTGTTCAAAGCAGACACCCCCATAACTATCCTACAGAAGTTGGGGTAGCATTGGAGGGGTCAAAGCTTTGTAGCAGAAAGTACCCAGAGGAGGAGAGGATCAAGAGGGAATCACACTCCACCCTAGTAATGGCACGAGTCGGAATGGGGATCCTCTTCCTTATACCAATCAGTGACTCATCTTTTCCAGCAACCTTTACTTCGACGTCTTCTAGAATGTTATATTTTGCTTTAAAAGTTGGAATCTCAAAAGGTGTGAGAGGGGCCATTGAAGAAGATGAAGTGCAGAAATATAGGAGATACAAAGAAAGAGATGGGTTTGAAGGCAAGAAGGCAAGGTAGAGGAAAATTCGAAGAGAAACTGTTTATAAAAGTGAGGAATTCTAAAGGGTAATATTTAAATGCCAAAACGTGCCGCCAAAACTAAGGGGGATGACACAAGTATGCGCAATGATGATGAAAAGGCATAAAACGGATAATAGACGAAAGACGTTTATCAGACATTTTCTGGGGGCAAATGAAGGGGCTGAGCCCCATTATTACACGTGTTATGACATTAAACGAGCACACGTGAAGATGACAAGACAAGACACATGATGAAGAAATCAACCATTCAATTACCCAAGCCGAACTGATTAATGAGTTTGGCAAACAATAAAAGAGTTCGACTCTTATCAAACCGAATTGATCAATGAGCTCAACACTCATTATGACCGAACTATTTGCAACAATATGTGGAAAGATAAAGATTCGCCTATAACTTAGGCATTCGGAGAAACGAATCAACAAAATTTTATATATCAGGAGGAATTGTTGGAGAAATATTCGCAACTTTCCAAACTGAATCGCTAAATTAAAGAAAGGTGTGTCACCTTGAATCAAAATTCACGGAAACCCTAATCAAATAGTGATCTATTAAAAGCAGAAGAAACCAAGGTGAAAGGTACGCTGAATTTTTCTCATCTTTTTGCAATTATCTCAGTTCTGTTATTGACTTAAGTATCGGAGTGCCTTCGATTGAAACACTTCGATCTTGAGTAGTTTGTTTATTTTGCAAGAAGCAAAGACTGAGAGATCAAGTTCAGAGCTCACTCTTATTAAAAACGTTCATTTTTCATTCCTGTGGAGGTGATCTCATTTTTTGCCTCTTACACATATGTCATCTGGAGTAAAGCTAAGAATTTTATTTAGGGTGGGTACTTTAATTATATACTCTAATTTTTTTTCCTCCTAATCAATAAATATATTTATATTTATTATATCATATTTGATACGTGAAGTCTATTTAACATAAAAAGGCCAAAAAATAATGTATATTGTATATGTATAAAAAAAAACTAATTATCACAATTGTAAAAAAGTGAAGATAATTGTCATTTTTATAATTAAAAAATATCAATTATTCACTAAAAATTCATTAAATTTATTCAATAAACAATGTTCTAAATATTATCACTAAAATATTAGTATAGTAAAACTATTAAATTAAAATTTAAGAGGTAAACATAGTAAAAAAAATTAAAATCGATTGATATATAATAAAAACTATAATCAGTACTCGAATAAAAATAAAAGAGAATTTTTTGTAGAAAAAATAAAGTCAAATGAAGATCAATTGAAAGAACTTTTACTTGTAAAAACTCATAGTAAAATGAAGGCCGTCTGAAAAAAGCCTTATTATAATAAGAAAAACTAAATAATTGAAATAAAAAAATTATAGAGTGAGCACAAGTAAAAAATGTGTATAAGTTTTAGAATATATAAATATAAATATACATATCATATTTTTTTTTTAAATTGAGAGCTCTGTCCATGTATGTCATCCTACATATATCTATCTATCTATATCAATATCTATATTTATATGATTCTAATTGGATTTTCATTCTTTTTACATCTCTCTCTATCCTAAAAACACACTCTCATCTCTTATATGACTCTATCTTTTTGTCTATCTCATACTCGTACACATACACATACTCTCTCTCTCTATCCTAAATGTAAAGTAATAGGAGTTGGAGAGTTTGGTTTGAACGGCTATATATATATATATATATATATAATAACAAAATACATCTAATACTCATTAAAACTCTAATCTCTCTCTCTCTCTCTCCACACACACACACACACACACACACACACACATATATATATATATATATATATGATACTCTCATCTCTCATAAGTTTATTACATCTCTCATATAACACACACACTCTCTCTATACACTCACCAACACACACGCTAATATCGACTCTTACCCAAAAAAGAAAGATATTTTTTAGGTATAATAATTAAATATATAAATTGTGTACATATTGATATTTTTTAAGTGTTGTATTTTTAGAGAAGTTTTGTCATTTTTTTAGAAAATAGTGTTTTTAAATTGATTTTGAATTATGTAACTAAAGAAAATAATAAAAGATAAAGTACTATTTGAAAATATTTATATTACAAAACCAATACTCAAGGTTTTTTGAGTTACTTAGTGCCTTTAGGCACGGGTTATTAGTAGTCCTTAATACAATGCCTATAAATCCTGTTATTTAATTCCTTCCAACTATAAATCTTCCTAAATATTAGTTACTGTATTTCATATCTTCCTTCTCATCCCATCAATCATGAGATTTGGCTCCCATATGTTTGTACTAATTATTTCCCGTGCCTAAAGGCATGGAGTAATAAAAAAAATTTATCAACATTAAACATATTAATATTCCCACCTAAAATTAAATCACAAACATAAATGAGAGATAAAAAAATTTAAGTACTAATTGTAATGGGAGTGAGCGGTGCTAGTGGTGGGGGGTGACAGTGGTGATAATGGAAGACGGTGATGGTTGTGGTGGGTGGTAACAACCGTGGTAATGGTGGCAGCCGTGAGTGACAACGGTGGTGGTGGTTGTGGGAAGTAATCGACGACAGTGATATGGTTGGCAATGGCAGTGGTGGGACGACGATGGCAGTGGTGGGTGACGATTAGTGCTTTTAGGTGACAGTGTGATGGGTGGTGACGAATGACAGTGATGGTAAGTGTGGTGGGGGTAGGTGACTGTGGGTGGTTGCAGTGGTGGACGATGACAGGTTGTGGTAATGGGTGACGGTGGGCAACAATAATAGTTGTGGGCGCTGACGGTGGGACGACGGTTATAGTGGGATGATGGTGGTAATGATGGTGGCAATGGACGACGATGATAATAATCAGTGGTAGTATTGATGGTGGTATTGGGGCAGTGACGGTGGTAGTTTGTGATGGTCGTGGGGGTTGTGGTGGTGGTGGTGGGATAGTAGCGGTAATGATAGTGATAATGGTGGAGACAGTGGTGGTAGTTGTGGTGGGCGGTGGAAGAGGTGGTGGTTGTGGTGGCGGTGGCGATGGAGTGGCAGGTGTGGTAGGGTAGCGATAGTGGTGGTGGTGATGGTGGTAGTGTAACAATAGTGGTGGTGGTGGTAGTGTAGCAATAGTGGTGGTGTGGTAGGGTAGCGATAGTGGTGGTGGTAGCGGCAATGGTGATGGTAATGGCGGTGACAGTGGTGATGGTAGTGGTAATGGTGGTGGTGGTAGAGGTAGTGGTGGAACGGTTTCAAATATTTTTTTTTTAAAGTATTTATGAGAAATAATTTCTATAAACACTTTTAAAAAATTATTCTAAACACATCTTTAAGGGTTTATTTTTTCTATTAAATTTAGGGTTTTAATATTAGCCATCAAATTAATTTTAAAGTAAAATTTAAAGAGATCTCAATCGCGAATAGTAAAAGTCATTTTGTTTATCTTTTGAGATTTGTGTTGTATTGTACTTTATTATTATACTAGTTATTACTTGTGTCTGAAGGCACAGAGTAATAAAAAATGGTAAACAATAAATATATTTGTATTTATATCTAAAATCAAATTACAAACATAGAGAAGAGATAAATAAATTTAAATATCGATTTTGTAATGGGAGTGATAGATGGTGGACAATAGTGGTGGTGGTAGAAGACGGTGATAGTTGTGGTGGGTGACAATGACTGTAGTGGTGGTGGCAATGGTAGTGGTGGTGGTGGGGGCGGTGGTGGTTGAGGGGGGCGGTGGTGGTTGTAGTGGTGAAGGCGATGGTGGCGACGACGACGGCGGTTACAGTGGCGGTGGCGGTGGTGGTGGTGGTGGCGGTGGCGATGGTAGAGGTAGTGGTGATGCGGTTTCAAACACTATTTTTTTTTAAAGTACTTATGAGAAATAATTCCTAAAAGTACTTTTAAAAAAGTCACTCCAAACAAATTCTTAGCGCCTTATTTCTCCTATTAAATTTAGGGTGTTAATATTAGTCATTAGATTAACTTTAAAATAAAATTTAAAGAAATTTCAACCGCGAATAGCAAAAATTATTTTGTTTATCTTTTAAAATTTGAATTATAAACTATTTTATTATATAGATATATATATTAGACACAAATTAATGTAATAGCTAAACTTTTGCGAATTTTACATAAAACTTGTTAAAATTTTGACTGAAAAATCATATCAAATCTAAGCTCCCAAATCAGCACATACGAGATGGGACCGAAGTATATAATCTAGAGTTGTATAACGACAAAATGCATGATGTGGACCACCCGTTTGCTCATTAGTAGGAACGCTCTGTCTAATTTGAATTATTATATAGAAGCTGGATTGTTTATATTATGACTAATTAATCTTAGATTGATCAAAAAATAAAATCAAAAATAGAGATAAAAAAGTGACATTATCATAAATAATCATGTCAGTTGTTATAATCTCTATTTTTAATCAATGTAGCATTAATATATGGGCATGTACAATTCTTATTAATGAACGAAAATAGATTTTTTATATTACAGTCAAAAATATTTGAGTCAATTTAAAAATATTTCAATTAATTCTCTCTCCAGTCTGATTAAAATTAAAACATCAGTCCAAATTAAAAAATTCATGAGGAATTTATCGGGTCTCAAACGAGAATGTCTAGATTTATGGTTCGTATCCAATACCGTCGTCAATTATTATTTTTAATTTTTTTTCCAAAATGTTTTTTATTTTTTGGCATGTCCAGCTATAACGGTCAAAAATTAATAACGCCGAATTTCTAACGCCGTCATCCTCAACAAGATCTCTCCTAAAAAATTCAAACGCTCCCGTAACGGCCATATTTTTTGAGTTTCTTTTTCTACTCCAACTAATCTTCTCACTGCCGCTCACTCACTCTCTCTCTCTCTCTCTCTCTCTCTCTCTCTCTCTAAACCTAAAAATCAACAAATCATCTTTGCGCTTCTCTGTCAAGTCAGAGTCTCATTTTATATTCTCTCTCTCTCTGTCTAAAATCGTCACCATTGTCATAGTCGCTAGCATTTGAAGTTCTCAACGGCCGGCCATCGAATTCACTGTATGCTATACGTATAGATTGAATACATATAAATTAGTACATCTTGTGATTTACATTTACTTTTGACTTCGATTTCTTTGTCTCATTGTCGATCCGGTTCTGATTTGTTTCATTGCCTCTGCTCTTTTCCGATTCACCTAAAAAATTTACATTCTCTGTCTACATTTTACATTGTTAATTGTTTTTAGTAGAGTTTGGGGTATATCGATTTTTAAGATTTTGGGTTGACTCAGTGAGCAACCATCGAATTGGACTACTGTTTCCAGGTGAAGTTTGAGATTTGAAGAAAACGAATTTTATGTAAATGGAGTCTGCACAGTCACAGCAACAGAGAAGAGGAGGGATGGTTTCGTTATCGCCATCGCAGACGCCGCGGTCGAGCGAAAAGGCGGTTAGAGATCTGCGATCAGGGGAGGGGAATGTGAATGGGAAGCAAGAGAAAGATAAAGGCGTGAATGTCCAGGTCATTGTCCGGTGCAGGTGAGTTGAGTTAAGAATCTGAGTTTGGTTTGTGAGTGAGTGTATTGATTCTAATCACTGTGTCTGAGTTGCGATGGTTTGAATTTGTAGGCCATTGAATGAGGATGAAGTGAGATTGCATACACCAGTAGTTGTTTCATGTAATGAGAACAGAAGAGAAGTTTCTGCGATTCAGAATATAGCTAATAAGCAGATCGATAGAACATTTCTATTTGACAAGGTTTGACGTCTTTTTTCGAATTATTCTTATTCGTTCTTCGTTCTTCGTTCTTTGTTTGGTGGATGAGAAAAAGAAAAGTAAATTTCGTATTTTACAGTGGCCGAGAAATCCATCGCACAATACTTGAAATTCTTAATGGTTCTCCTGTGGTTTTCTTATAAATTATTGAGTAGTTGTGATGAAACCTCTAAGGTATCAATCATCACGGATTGTGCCTCTAGACTTAGAGTGTTTGATGTTTCTATTTTCATCTGTTCTATGTGACAAGAATGTAATGTTGGATAATTCTTTCTAGGTCTTTGGTCCGATGTCCCAACAAAAGGACTTGTATGAGCAGGCAGTGTCTCCCACTGTATTTGAAGTTCTCGAGGGCTATAACTGCACTATTTTTGCGTATGGGCAGACAGGAACAGGGAAAACATACACAATGGAGGGAGGAGGAAGAAAAAAGGTTCATTTTACTACAACATTGTACAACATATGATTCTGTGCTTTATACTAATTTCATGAAAATTGTTTTAATTGATTGATTTTTTCACCATATGCAGAACGGAGAGTTTCCGAATGATGCGGGTGTTATTCCTAGAGCTGTTCGTCAAATATTTGATATATTAGAAGCTCAAAACGCCGAATATAGCATGAAAGTTACGTTTCTAGAGCTTTACAATGAAGAAATATCAGATCTTTTGGCTATAGAGGAATGCTCAAAATTCACAGATGACAAATCAAAGAAGCCAATAGCACTTATGGAGGATGGAAGGGGAGGTGTTTTTGTTAGAGGCTTGGAAGAGGAAATAGTATGCACAGCCAATGAAATTTATAAGATTTTGGAGAAAGGTTCTGCTAAAAGGCGTACAGCAGAGACCCTTCTCAACAAACAAAGCAGCCGTTCCCACTCGATATTTTCTATAACAATTCACATTAAGGAGTGTACTCCAGAGGGGGAGGAAATGATTAAATGTGGGAAGCTCAATCTTGTTGATCTAGCTGGCTCAGAGAATATCTCGCGCTCGGGTGCAAGAGAGGTTAGAAGTGATAGACAATGTTATATCTTAAAGTTTGATATTGTAATGATGCATAACAAAAGGGCATCTTTGCTGACGTTCAAAATAGTAAGCACATGTATAGAGTGACACTTTTTATGGAGTACTGTGATTAATAGTACAGATCCCATAAAGGATCTTCTCCAATCTTCAGCTTCATGAGTCTGCTGGTCCTCAGAAAGTAAGAAATGGCATTAGACAGTATAATATTAATAAGAAGATTTGTTTTGCAGGGTAGGGCAAGGGAAGCTGGTGAGATCAATAAAAGCTTGCTTACACTTGGTCGTGTCATAAATGCACTAGTTGAGCACTCTGGGCATGTACCATATAGGTATGATTCTAATTAGTTCAGTAAATGCAGTTGGCATCTGGGAGATTTGTCCAAACATAACAGGTCTGACAATTGCTTAACAAGTATTTCTTGGTTTGTCAGGGATAGTAAATTAACAAGATTGCTGAGAGATTCCTTGGGAGGGAAAACAAAAACCTGCATTATCGCCACGATATCACCCTCTGTTCATTGTTTGGAAGAGACGCTCAGCACGTTAGATTATGCGCACCGTGCCAAAAATATTAAGAACAAACCAGAGGTCAGTTATGGGGTCCTTGGTTTGAGCTCAACCTTGTTCTTCCAGGGTTTCTATTCCTTTTTGTATTCTGTGAAAAATGAACCTGCTATCATAGTTTCATTTGATTACTATTTCAGATTAATCAGAAGATGATGAAATCTGCAATGATCAAGGATTTGTATTCTGAAATCGACCGACTTAAACAAGGTTGTTACTTGTTTCTTGCTTGGATGCTCTCTGTATCTCTCTATCATGTACTTACAGATTTATGCTTGTTCAACAAAGTATCTAATGGAATAATAAGTTGGGTATGCATGCTTTATTGACCATGCTTTATATACTTCTCCTACATCTCCAACCAGAGGTGTATGCTGCCAGAGAGAAAAATGGAATCTACATACCAAGAGATCGTTATCTACTGGAAGAAGCTGAGAAGAAGGTTTAGTTCTGCCATTTTAGGTTGATAATGGACTACATTTACTTTTAAGTGTCCTGTAATTGGGAGGTTTGTTGATTCTTCTGTTTGTCGCTTTTTCAGGCAATGACAGAAAAAATAGAGCGCATGGAACTTGATTTTGAATCCAGGGACAAGGTATATTTGAGGTTTAAAATTTTGGTTGATTATTACAGCTGAAAAGTTTGATTGATTATTACATTCTGCCTTGGAAGCAGCAACTAATGGAGCTTCGGGAACTTTACAACTCTCAGCTGCTATTAACTTCAGAATTAAGTGATAAGCATGAAAAGTCTGAGGTATTATACTATATAGTATCTTAGTGTTGATATTTCTGACTTTATGTTGAGCTATGCTTGTCATCAGCTTCTTTAATCATGCAATTGTAATACTCTTACTATTGGTTCACAGAAAAAGCTCCACGAAACAGAACATGCATTGGCTGATCTTGAAGAAAGACATAGGGAGGCAAATGCAAGAATTAAAGAAAAGGAGTATCTTATATCCAATCTTCTTAAGTCTGGTGAGCTAAGTATCCTGTGTACATTGTTGTTACTTCATGCATTTGTAGATTCTGCATACAGTGCAACTCTTGGGGTATTCATGTCATATATTATTGTACTAGGAGGGATTTTATGGCTGTATTTTTTTCTTGGGAGTTTCCATTGTAGGGGATTTACTTCTTACCAGATTTTCCTGGGATATTCGTTTCTTACCAGATGTATGTCGTTTCTGTTTGTCAAAAAAATTAGAACATTCAAGCGATCATCAAAAAAATTTCAACGTGTATTGATGAGTGCTACTGAAAGAGTGATGTCTGATAGAGAAATTTGTGTTGTGAATTTCTCCATCTGGTTTATATTGGTTGACTTCATTGTTCTTAATTTCGGGTATTGTTCACCTTAGCTTTCTCAAAGGCCCAAAAAAGCATTAGCTTTCTGACGTTGGCATCTAATTTTTTTTATCAGAGAAAGCACTCATGGAGAATACGTTTGAGCTTCGAGCAGAGCTAGAGAATGCTGTGTCAGATGTGGCTAGCTTGTTCACCAAGATTGGTTGGTATCTGGTTTTTGATGATTGATTTCCTATCCCAGAAATTGTCTGCTCGAAAAATAAATAATGTCTTATCAATGGATTGATCGTCGCAGAGCGCAAGGACAAAATAGAAGATGGAAACAGAATTCTTATACAGAAATTCCAGTTGCAATTATCTCAACAGCTTGAAATCTTGCACAAAACTGTAGCTGCTTCTGTCACTCAACAAGAGCAGCAACTGAAAGGCATGGAGGAAGATATGCAATCCTTTGTATCCACGAAAACAGAGGTATAATTTGGATAAAAACTAGGCTTGTGTATGCTTAGATTGTTACTTGACAAAATTTATCATCCGGTGTGCTTGTAGGCTACTGAAGAACTTCGAGGTCGCCTAGCTAAGTTGAAAATTATGTATGGTTCTGGTATCAAAGCTTTGGATAATCTAGCGGGGGAGCTTGATGAGAATTCTCAGTTAACTTTTGGGAATCTGAATTCTGAGGTTTCCAAACATTCGTCTGCTCTTGCCAATGTATGTACCTCTTGCTATAACTCTAACAAACTTCCCATTATTGGCTGTGTTTGACTGTGTTTATATAATGCAGCTTTTTAGAGGAATTGCTTCAGAGGCTGATGCATTGCTTAATGATCTTCAAAAGCGTCTGTATAGTCAGGAGGATAAACTAACTGAATATGCACAACAACAACGTGATGTAAGCATTTCCTCAATTTTACTTATGTTGGATAATGTGCTCCATCTTGTTTTGGCAGAATATAGACAAATTTTCTTATTTTGTTACGCAGGCGCATTCCAGAGCAGTAGCAAGCACACGATTAATTTCTCAAATTACTATAAAGTTCTTCAAGACTTTAGACATGCATGTGTCGAATTTGAGCCAAATTGTAGAAGCAGCACAAACAGTCAACGATCATAAATTATCTGAGCTTGAAAAGAAGTTTGAGGTGGTTAAAGTTCCTGTCTCAAACTTTCTTTTGGTTGAATTAGGATAAACACCTTACCTTTCCTGCTTTAATATCTCTCTCATTCACTCTCCCTGTATGTACATAATATTTATGTTTGAATCTGTAGGAATGTGCTGTCGATGAAGAAAGGCAGCTCTTAGAAAAAGTGGCAGAGCTGCTTGCAAGTTCAAATGCTAGGAAGAAAAAACTGGTATGAACCCACCACATAGTAATTCAAGAGGCATTTATTATTATTATTCTATGGAATACTGATCAGTTGATTGCCATCTTTTACTAGGAATTCCATTTATTGTTCTTGTGAACCCACTTAAGGAAAATTTTGAAAGTATGCTACAGAGTCCATTGTCAAACATACTTTATGGAAGTTTTTGATTCATACAGCAAAACAAATGTCACTGTCAGTAGTCAACAGTAGGAAGCAATTTTGATTAAGAGCACTTTGCTTTGTCAGACTGCGTCTCAATTTTACATCCTTGATCCAAATGGACAGATCTGCACAACAATCATCGTAACTCTTACGACACTACTGCAATCTGCTACTTTATATGTGTTGGTGTGAGGTCAGAAAAAGGAATCGGTTCTGTTGACCTCTGATTTTAGACGAGGCCAGATTTAACAACGTCTGAGTCCTTTTTAAATGTCAATACAGAAGAATTGGGAACATTCAATAAGTATTGTTTCTTATGTCACTCTGGTTTTGGACATCCCCTATTATTTTATTTTGTTTTGGTAATGAGCAAGCTTTATGCGTCATTTCTTAGAAGGCTTAGAGGCCTTTGGTTAGGCAACAGTTCCTGTATATTTTTCATGCCAAACCACTGCTATATCATGCGATCATAATTTTGATCCCGATGTAGCTTGACACCCATTCAACTTATGGTGCACCAAATGCTGTTTTATAATGGATGCAGATTTTTTTCATGGGTTGTTGATTCTCTACTTTGTTTGCAAATGTATGATGTGGTTTAGGTTCAAACAGCAGTTAATGGCCTGCGAGAGAGTGCAGCCAGCAGAACCAGCAGATTGCAGCAAGAGATGTCCACTATGCAAGATTCGACCATCTCTGTTAGAGCCGAATGGACTGGTTACATGGAAAAAGCTGAAACACACTATCTTGAAGATACAGCTGCAGTGGAAAGTGGGAAGAAAAATCTAGGAGAGGTTCTTCATAATTGGTATGGACAACTTGTCATGATGATTCTATATATTGACGTATTCCATTCTTGTGATGGGTTTTGAATAAATCTTGTGAGTTGTACTGTTTACTTTCTCTGCTGGTGTTTTTTGCCCCCAAACTCAACCTTAAATAAAAATACAGTTTACAAAAGGCAAAAATGGGTGCACAACAGTGGAGTAATGCTCAAGAATCCTTGCTCAGCCTAGAGAAAAGCAATGTCGCTGCCATAGATGAGATAGTAAGGTTAGTGACTTCTCACAAAAATATATTGCACGCAGCATTGATTTAATTATGATACATGTTTCTATTATGCATTTATCAAAAATTAACATATATTTAATAGGGGAGGGATGGATGCCAATCAAATCCTGCGTGCTCGGTTTTCTTCTGCTGTATCATCTGCAATTGAAGATGCAGACACAGGAAGCAAGAATCTCCTTTCCTCCATTGATCGTAAGTTTTAGTTTTGCAGCAATTCAAATATTTGACACTGCCAGTCAGTTTATCTGAGACTGAGAGAGCATAACTTGTCTAATTGCAACAAAACACCTGCAGATTCATTACAATTTGACCATGATGCATGTGCAAATGTTGATTCCATGATTGTTCCTTGCTGTGGAGAGTTGAGGGAACTGAAGAGTGGACACTACCACAAGATTGTGGAGATCACAGAAGATGCAGGAAAATGCCTCCTAGAGGAATACATGGTAAGAATTGTGAACTGTCAATGTGAACAATGTGCTTGTTTTTAAATACATCCCTCCTTCATTCAAAACTTCTGGAGTCATAAACAAGACACTTTTTGCTTTGGGGGGAGGGATACGGGGAAGGAAGAAGAGTGGGGGATAACACTTGACTGTCTCCAGTTTACTAAATATTCTTGTTCTTTCTGTTTTTGAATTCATAATTCAGTTTCAAACTTATGCCATCATGTGGACAGGTGGATCAACCATCATGCTCTACACCGAAGAAGAGGCCATTTAATCTGCCAAGCATTGCATCTATCGAAGAACTCAGAACCCCTGCTTTTGAGGATTTGTTGAGATCATTCTGGGAAGCAAAATCTTCAAAGCAAGCAAATGGAGATGTGAAACATGCAGGGGCTTATGAAGCTGCTGCACAATCCTTGAGAGATTCCAGACTTCCCTTAACCGCGATTAATTAAAGGTTCAGGATAAAACCAATAGAGTATATCATAGCAGTAAAATTGTATAGAGTATATATAATCTGGAGTGTGTACTCACCTTATTTATTCATTGTTTGTTCAGTGAATTGATGGTAGAAGCGCGGAAACTATAGTGGTTTTTTCTATTTCTTATTTGGCGGGGAAGTTTCAGCCCATTGAAATTTTCTCTGAATATGGCATCTGCAAAATGTTGGTTGAGTGTTTGTATTAAGTTCATAGTCTAATGTTTGTTGTTACATCTTTTGATCATCTTTGGAAAAGAGGTTTTGAAGGACCCATCTCATTCCTGATTCCTTAAGATTTCATGCCAGCACTTGAGAATTTTGATGCAAGTTTTGTCTCCCACCTTTCGTGTGGCAATTTTGAGCACACCCCACCCGAAAGTTTTTTTATGATCCCTCTCGGTTCACTAGGAGCTTAGATGTGTGTACATAAACTCTTGAGGAACCTTCTTTTACAAACCGGAGTTTACTTGTGTTTAGAGGTAAATCTACTCAAAGGTTCATATCAATTATCATTTTCTCGCTATGATTTGATTCTTGCTCATGTTTGGGTAAATAATATGAATGAACATCTTAGTTGAATAAATCCCAATTAAACAAAAGAGAGGAAAATGTCGACCCCAGTGAGAAACACCTTCTCCTTGCCATTCGATCCTCACTTCCGGGAGAATGAGTTCCTGCCAGAGAAGAATAGTGCTCAGTTATTTGCCACAACGGCAATTGAATGATGAAACCAACGGTAAATGCATTCAGTTATGTCCCCCCCAAAAAAAAAAAACCCCTTCGAGGGTGTTTGTTTGGGTGGATAAAGTGGGATAACACATGTTGGATTGGATAAAAATATTCGGGGACCCACAAAACCTAATTTTAGACCCTATTTAATGAATGAGATAAACCTTAGGCTCAATTCCTCGACCCATAGTCTTTTAGGCCCGTTATCACCACTGACCCAGATAAATGAATCCCACCCAAACTTTGGGATAAGTAAGCCCCATTGACAAGATTGAGCTACTAATTACATTAATGCCCTTATACAGTAAAATTTTTTCTCTATTCGTATGTGTGTGTGTATATATGTATATATCTTTTTTTTTTTCCTGATAAAAAAAAAAAAAACCAAGTACCACCAACAACAACAACCAAGCACCACCACCGCTCCACTCCTTTTCTATCTGCCTCTCCACTGCAACGCCACCGCGAACGGCACCACAAGCATCACCTGCGCTGTGTACAGCACACCACTCTAGGGTTTTTTATCCTCTCTTCCCCTTTTTCACTGTTCTCTCTCTCTCTCTCTCTCAACCTCTGTCTCCATCTATATATATGTAAGTTGAGAGATGTTTGGGGCATGTCGGGAATTAGAGAGAGAAAGAGAGAGAGGGAGAGAGAAAAAGAGAGATTTAGAAGTTAGAACCAATACCCAATTTAAAGCTAATCCTTCATCAGGAACTTGATTGAAGCTTTTATTACTTGTGGTTGATCGTCCATGCAGCTTTATTGGAATTTCTTCAGCTATGTATCGGAGAGCGAGAGAGGGAGAACTCGAGCTTGATTGCCTATTGAGGTCCCGAAAAATCACGTTGAATTAACTGTGTTATTTTTTGTCCATGGAGATCATGGATGTCTGTTGGTTAGCTAGACTTATGTTTGGTTTTTTTTTTTTTAAATGCACTTATATTTGGTTTCATAAATTATTATACCATACCAAAAAGATCTCTTATGAATCAAAATATAATGAGTGACAAACGTTAAGGACTATAGATGCAATTTATACTATATTTTAAAATATTTATAATTTTTTTATTATATGATCGATTTGATTAGTTCACCCAATAGTTGAACCAATGAACTATTGACCAGATCTTATAATAAAAAAAATATAATGAGTACGGTATTCTTATATATGTTAGACAATCTATGACGTTTTATGTTGGACAATATTATTGGATTAGCTTCACATCATTCTAACCCAAACTTAATATAAGATTGGATTACATTTATTTGCAAAAAAATGTAATGGTTATTTTAATATTTTTTATCTTCACATATTAGTGGCCCCTCACAAGAAATGGTGACCATCCAAAGGTGGGATATGATAGAATACTTCACATTAGGATTGCATTGACTTGGCTTGAATTCGGATTCAAATCCAATGCAAGCCAATCCACTCATGGTGATCCAAACACCCCTTAGTTGAGAGCTAAATATAGGGTGAAGAGGAGAGAATAACCATGGGGGATGCAGGAGGGTGATCAGTAAACATTATTCGGGCCTCAACAATTACAATGCCGCCCCTAAAATTAATTTACATAAACTGCGCACCTCAAATGTATATCACAGCCGGAATCAGCAGCCCGCCTGTACCATTAACGTATGTGGACTTCTAGGCCTGCAAATACATAGTGCTTGCTTCGTTGCAAATAAAGAAAAACAAATGCATAACATTTCTCTCTTGGTAACACGCTCTCAAAAAAAAATTGATGGGAGGAAGTAGAAACCATAGAACTCTATAAAAAATTTGCCAGTCTTCAAATACCATCACCTAATGTACAAAAATGGAAAGACTGAATTGCCACCTGAGGCGACCAAAACCGATAAATTGAACTTGGTTCAGATAAAAAGCACTAATGTGATGTATTATAACATCAAAAATATAACAGTTCTAAGCAATTAATTCACATTCAAAGCACTAACAAACACAGTAATGCAGGGAAGGCAATTGTCGGCACATATATACAGGAAACTGCCAAATGATAAGCTTGTGTTAGTGCTTAGAAGTTCAGGGGAGGTTCTCTGCCAAATGTTTCATCATCAAAATCTTCATTTGTGGAGTTTTCTTGACAAAGAAGTTCGGTCTCTTGCATGGGATTCAATCCAGGAGCAGCCCATACCGTTGCAGGACCCAGATGCGTTACACATTGTTGAGCACCATGACTGGCCTCAACATTGTCCTCTGCAAGATGCCTATCATCATCAGACACAAGCTCTTCTATCTTGTCATCATCCACAAAAGATTGCTCAGCATTGACTTCAGAACCCAAGTCAACCCCAGATTGTTTCCCAGACCCATGGTAGGCCACAGTCACCGTTCCCTGGTCAAATGGCTCACCAGCTTCTTTCTTTGGTCTCTTCCATTTTTTTGTGGACGAAGTCCCATCATCATCAAAATCTTCTTCTTCTCTGTCTCTATGTAAATAAACCCACAATTTCCTGTCTCCGTCAAACTGTACACAAGGATCACGTTCATAATGCAAACGATCCAAGGCTCCACTAACAACTTGATTGACTTGTGTATCAGAGACATCTTCCACGATAAATTGCGAGTCTCTTATCAGAATACAAACATCTGCCCTGGTTCCTATGCTTCCAGGCAACCTTGCAGCTGCATCTCTTACAATACAAAGAACTGTAACATGGGGAGGCCGATCTCGCTTCAACATAAAATGATCTCGGGCTTTAGATGTCGGCTTACCACCACACCTTCTCAAGGGAGCAACAATGGCTTTTCTACCGTCAATAGCTGTGTAGGAGAAGGCCCTGTCAGGAATTGAATACCTAAGAACTTCCTCCTTGCGGAAATAAGCTCTTAATTCTTCAGAGCTGGGGCTGATGGTGGTGAGACTCTTCTGAGCTCTCAGGTCCCTGAACCTTTCTTTCTCGTCCAAGTTACATTGCATCAACGTCAAAGGAGGAGCAGGAAGACTTCCGATTTGTTGAAGAGTCTCTTGACTACTTCTAAACCAATTAGCAAAAGCATCAACTAATTTCAGAAGCACTTTGTGAGGCAGACCCCAAGCTTCTGGAGATGTCACCTCCTCAACTGCCTCATGATCTGATGAATTAGAAGTAACTGGACCAATCCACGACCAACTTTTTGTAGACTTTTCATAGTAGGCAAGAACCTTCCACCCTTTTGCTCCTAAAGGTGCTGTTCTAGATGAAAGTATTTTCAGAACTCCTCTAACCAAATCCTGAAGTGGTTCTTGAGTTTCAAGAATACAAGGATCTCCAGGGTTTGATCTCACACGGTTGACAATTTCCTGAATGGTAAGAGAAGGGAGATTGACTAACCTAGAATGCTCTGAGTTACAGATGTCCAAGTTCTCATGAGGACAATTCCCATTGGAGACTTCCTGCTTTCTATCTTCCTCCCCGAGTTTCTGCCTTCCATCATTATTATCAAGATTGGCAACCTCTGAAGAATCCTCTGGAAGCAGAGTAATCATTGCCATGCGAACTGCCGAAAGAAGATGTATAATGGAGAATGAGAAGCCGGTGTGAACTGTAGGTGTAATCAAAGTAAATGGTTTTTTTTTAGGTTTGGTGTTGAGCTCTGCATCTTCTACTGCCATTTCTGTGACAGGTGGCTCCAAAGCTCTGTTTTCCGGAATACCAATGTCATCCTCCAGTTTCCTTTTTCCCCGTTTCTTTGAAGAGGTTATATCATCAACTTCAGGATGCTGATGAGGGGTAGAGTGCAGGAGATCATTGTCACCTTGCTCATCCATGTATGTCACATCGTCCTTCAGTTTTCGCTTCTTTGTCACAGATTTGCTTCCTAATACCTGCGCATCAGATCTTTCATGACTATCATCCACAAATGCTTCAAGAAATCTACCTTTCTTCCCAAACCTACCACTAACACGAGCCAATTGGCGTGCTCTGAGAGTATCAACATGCTCATCAACAATGTAATCATGGTGATGGTTTGACTGAGGTGCAGAACAGTCATGCTCCACTTCCCTGTTCTGTGTTCTCTCTGCAAGGTACTTTTTCTGTGAGGAAATGTAAAACCTCCCGCTGTCTTCTCCCTGCAACTCGCCATTTCTCCCAATGTTGTAAATTTTCTTCTGATTGTCATCACCATTTAACCTACCTGATCCCAAGAAATAGTTGTCTTCCAGACCTTCGGCAGTGGAATTACTCAAGTGACCAACATCACACATCTTGCCCTTCTGCTTTGCTTTCAAAGAGTAGTTTTCTACTGCTGCCAGATGCGAAGATTCACCAAAATCACCAATACTTCTGGAGGAGTGCAATAATCCATCAGGAGCCCAAGGACTGTCCTTTTTATATTTCTTAGCAAATTTGGCCTTCTTAGAATCTGGAGCAGCTTTAATTGCTGAGGCATCACCAGGGTAAGCCAACTTGCTCCTCATTAAGGGATTGTCATCCACATCTTCATCAATTTGCTCTGATGAGTCTGACTCTGTTTCCTCACTTTTAACAAAAGTTCTGAAACATTTGGTCCGTAACTTGTCTCTACCTCTGTTCCGCATAGAAATTGCTCTGACGCTATCCTGCAATGGCTTTGCCCTATACTTGGACTGAAATACACTATCATTAACTTGAAGATCAGGAGACTCTCTTCCTATCTTCCACTTCTTGCTCCTACCATTCCAATCACCATATTGGGATAATGGATCAACAGAGAAAGGCTCTACTTGTGCTTTCTTACGCCAAAATGGTTCGGCTTGATCTGAAAACTCAATTTTACTTCCTTTCAGAGATAAATTTGGAGCCTTCTTTTTTGCAGATTTCATCTGATCTTCACCAGCAACTTGCTGAACAGCCACAGCGTACTTGACCCTTTTACCACTATCATCAACGATTCTCATGTTAGATGGATTTGTTGTTAACACCTTGATATCCGACAACTGATTCACAGTCCTCTTCCTACCATATGCATGCAAATCATTCTTTAGAGACATAGGCAGGCCCATGAATCTGTCCGTATATTCTTCATCTCCCAAATCTTCATGCTTCTTCCCCTTTCTCAAAGCTCCAACTTTATCAACTGCACTAACTCGTGAGAAATGCCGATCTCTCTCAACAGACACTTCATACATAGGTTCCTCTCCATCATCATAAACTCTCATCTGATTCCTCATCCGGACTGCCACCCCAGAATCATAACTTGCTGCCTTATTCTCTCTGGAAAGAGATAATACAGAACCATAGAGACCCGATTTTATCTCCGTACCACGGTGAAAAGAAGGAAAGCAGCCTGCCAATTCTTTCGCTGTGGACTTCTTTGATCCAGCCAACTTCAATGTTCCTTTTGGATTCTGCTTTCCATTCTTTGCTGGTCCCAGGGTAATCTGCCTCTCCTGAGCAGGAAATTCTAACGCTGGACTTGTCCCACCTCCTGATCCTGAATAACGATGCAATTTCTGCCCTAGCTTCCGATTCTTCAGCCTTTTGATCCACAATCCATCTCCTGACTCTTCGCTTTCACAAGAGTCACTCTCCAACTGTTCCATATTCTCATACAGTAAACTCTTCTGACTTTTCATTATGTTCAACACCCGAAGCTTCTCCTGGATGCTGTACCCCCTACAGTTAAGCCAAGCATCCTTTATTTGGTAAACATTAGAGATCATAGAGTTCTGATGCTTCCACAAATGATGATAATGCTGTCTCTTCTGAAAAAAATTCAAACCTTGCCGATAAAGGGCAACCCTCGGTTCACATAAACCTCCCTTCAACATGTCAAATAACTTATTGACGGGACTCCCAAAATGAAGATCATCACCAGTAAAAAGCTCTTTCAATGTCCGCATAAATGTCACTTGGTCCAAATCCGGAAGGAACTTTGCAAGATTAAATCTTTCTTCCTCAGTCAAAATGTCATTCCAAACATCCATTGACAACACATCATTCAAGTCCGGAAGATCATACAATTCAAATGGAATGCTACAAGTTTGACCCCCAACCTGGCAAAATTCCTCTCCAGTTTGCCCTAATTCCAACAAATCAAAATCATCCGATCCGGCCCCAGAGTCACAGTCGTCAAACTCATAATCATCATCACCCGATTCAATAGCCGAACTTCGCCTCTGAAACTCCTCGTCCTCACTCGACATACTCTCCCTACTACGAGGAGAAAACTCAGAATCCAATCTCGAAAGCTTAAAGATAGTCTTTTCAATCGCCATCCAACACAACCCACACAAAATCAACGAAGCATAATGTCCCCCAAAAATACACCTTCACCTAACAAATTTCCGATGAAAACCCCTAGAAAAAAAATACCAAGGATACAAACACTAAATACTCATTCGGAACAATGCAACATACAAATAGAACCAAACATAAAAAGGAGATTCGAATCAACTAAAGAATATTACATTTATACACACACATAAATGTGTATATAAATTGCGAATGAATTGTAAAATACCTCAATCTCGTCGAGTAATATTGAAGTTCGAGGAAAGAGCTGAAATTCGAGCGGTGATGGAGGAGAGAGAAACCAAATGCAAAGACATAGGTGATCCACTCTCTTGTATATTAGTATGAAACTCTGGAAACCCTAGAGAGAAGAAGAGGAGTCGGTTAGCTTATAAATAGAAGGTAACAGGGTAAGTACGAAGAAGCCGAGCATGAGGAGGGTTCTGGGCTGTTCGATGAGGATGCGTTTGAAAAAGACGAAAAAGGGCATGAAAGAGAGCGATAGGGAGGCGTGTTTTGCAGAGGTGTAGAGGGAGAAAGAGGGAAGAGAGAGAGAGAAAAGGGTTTGTTCTTGTTGATGTTGGACTGTGGCCCTGTAGGTGGTGACTCGTCGACCGAGTCGAAACTCAGGTTGCAAGGAAGAAGAGTTGAGTGGGCCATGTTTTGCGTTTTGATTTTCACAATCTCGCGGCCGTTAGATCTGGGACTGTGATCTATAGGCTGGGTAGTTCTTCTAGAATGTAATTTTACTGACGGTTAATTATACTAATGGTCCTTAAAGTTTATAATTTATTAAACTCTCGCCCCTAAAGTCTCAATTTAGTCAATTTAATCCTCAAAATTTGAGTTTTTAACCAAAATTGTCCTTCTCCCTAACTGCCGTCCAAATCTCTGACGAAAAACAACATGTGCACAACACGTATAGCAGACAGAAGGGCATCACTGTCTTTTTCCCTTATTTTCCCGCTCATCCAATTACCTTTAGGTCACGTGCGATGTACACTGTGAAACATCAAATTATCACTTCAGACGAATGAAGAGAGATCATTCGTCATTTGTCTAGAGTTCTAAATGAAATTGGAGAAATTGGGTTTTGTAGCACTGAAGTACATCGTCGTCTTCAAATAATTGAAGGTTGACAACGATGACTGGAAGGTTCAATGAGTATCAATTAGAGAACAATTGTTTTATTGAAGATTACGATAAATATTTAGTGTTTTCAATTTGGGTAGAAGATGACGTTTTGGATATTTTTTTTTTTTAAAAAAATCATATTATGACAACTGATTGCATGCAAAGAACTATGGATTTGAGTTTGTTTCAAAAAGTTGTTACATGCATGGCCCTAAAAAAGAATTAATATAAAACTGACGTTGATGTTATGTTGGTGTAGTGGGTTCTTTATGCACTTATATAAAACTCAGTAACACGTGATCTCCCATTTTTTTGTTTCGTGTTGCAAAGAAAGATTCCAAATATTTTATTTTAATATTGCACCATAATGGCTCAAATTGCACCATAAAAGATTCTATATTTTATGTACTGGCTGATGATAGTAACATCCTTTTGGAAGTGAACATGTTGAATGTAATATGTTTTTTTTTTATCACTGAATAGGTTGTGTCCTCAATGCGATAAGATACGTTTTTTACATTAACAAAGTACAAAACTAGAATCTTAGCAACTACAACACTCATAACCAGCAACTTCATTTTATGATGGCATCTGACCAAGTAAGTAAAAGCAAGTGCAAGGAACAACATCCAAGTGAGAACAAGCAAGCGAGTACAGCAGCTTCATTTTGTTAACATCCATAACCAAGTAAGTACAAGCAACAATCACACAACTTGCTCTCTACTTTGAGATTTGGTTAGCTTCCCTTCTAATAGTGTGATTTTTTTGAGTAATCCCGGTATGATATTCTTCGATAGCATACACATAGGAGGATCATGCCACACAAAATACCCACTTTCGCCATTTCGTTGCATATTCCAAAAAAAAAAAAGGTTAAACAAAGATTGTTGTTAACTTTCATAAAATACAATTTCAAAAAATTTACCTCATTTCTCTTACATCCAAGGAATCTTCTTTCTGGATTTAAATCTGTCCAAGACGTTAACATTCAAGTCTTTCTCCCACACTTGCAGTACTTCTAATCCATATGGACTTTGGGATAAAACTTCGCTTTGTTATGTGATGAAGCTTGGCTTGGTTTGCAACTTGTCTTCGTTCTGTGATGAAGCTTGCCTTGGTTCACCCCATTGAAAGTTACGTTTATCAGACATATATTAGGGTTCCTCAATCAGATATATAATGGAAGAGAAAGATGGTTGGATGGGCGGGAAAATAAAGGGAAAAGATAGTGATGCCCTTCTGTCTTCTACACGTGTTGTTTTTTGTCAGAGATTTGGACAGCAGTGAGGGAGAAGGACAACTTTGGTTCAAAATCCAAATTTTGAGGACTAAATTGACTAAATTGGGACTTTAGGGATTGGGATGGTAGTGGACCGGTGAAAAATGGGTATTCGTTCAACACATGCCCCGTTTTGACTGGGAATGAATCATATGTATTGGACGATGAACGTATACGAGAATACCTGTATAAACTCGTACGGAGATGAACTTACCCTTACCCCCACCCCGCTCTGTCCTTGATACCCGTTACATGTTTCATTGTATTTTTTTCTTCTTGATAGATAAATGACTTGTGCCAAAGGGGTACAAAAAAGTGTTAATAAAAAGAAATAGAAGCTTACTTAAGCCCAATTAAATTATCCTCTAGCTGCGTCAAACACACCTTAGCTTTTTGTATGTGACAACATGTTATGGACTGCATCCATTTTGGTCAAGATTGCTGCAGGTTGTTCAAGTGCTTTAATGGAGTAGTAGACTCATTTGTCTAGTTGACAGCAATGCATGGTTCTGGCATCATTTTATTGTGATCATTTGATTATCCTTTTCATGTTATGTTCACACAGTAATCACATTTTCTGTCTATAGTAAAGACTGGAAAGGGCATGGTTTTTTATTGCTTAATCAATGACACCATAGAGTGATGCAAGTTTGAGTTCCATCCTTATGTCTCATTCTTGTCTAGTCTAGAGATCCACTGTTTTCTTACACTCATTTCTCAATACTGGCTATTGTGTGCTATGTTACAATATAGTTAACAATGATACACCGTTTGCATGGGGACCTTGTATACGTTACCTCTTCTTTTTATCCTTGAGATTGTATAAGTTTTTTCCTCTCATCTCTTATTTAACATGGAATTGCCCCCAACTTATAAAAGAGGTTCTTTAACTTGAGTGGAAGAGATCTGTCGAAAATATTTCACCTTGATTTATCTTGAGTGGAAGAGCTTGGACTTGGGTTTGGGCGGGTATGGGGAAAGCGGAAATATGGACGAGGATTAGAAATTTACTCGCAGATGGAGATAAGGATAAAAACTATACCTGTTAATGGGGGAGGACCGAGGATGGAGACTACACCTCCCGCCCTTGATTCAGTCTACTGACATCCCTATTTAGGATGAAAGTTTAATAAGTTGTAAACTTTAGAGACCATTAGTGCAATTAACCTTTTTACTAAATTATCCATGATAAATTTTGGGAAAAATTTCATCCACACTCATTCTAAATAGGTATATCTTCAATGAGATCTCTCTATTTTTTAAATTTTTGTACATATTAAAATTCAAGTTGATTAAAATTTGATTCGACCTAATTAAAATTTATTTTTTATATTAAAATTTAAGTTGATTAAAAATTATATTTTTTTACGTATTAAAGTATAAAATTTAATTGACTCAAATTTTAATAAGTAAAAATAAATTCTAATCAAATTGAATCATATTTAAATAAATAAAAAAGTATAAATTTTAATCAGTTCTAAACAAATTTTAATCGGAGCTAATAGCTTAAATAAAGTTTAAATTGACTCGAATTTCAATACGTAAAAGACTTTTAATAGACTCAAATTTTAATATGTAAAAAAGAAAAAATTTAATCAGCTCAAATGAAATTTTAATTGACTCAAATTCTAATATATAGAAAAAATAATTTTAGTAAATTCGAATTTTCATATGTAGAAAAATAAATTTTAATCGGCTCAAATTTTAATCAAATTTTATGTAAAAAGATTGGTAAGAGTTTATGTAGGGGTAGTTTTGGTATTTTAGATAAATAATTTTTATTATAAATGATAGTTTAATGACGGAGGTGTTAATGATGTTTAAATATAAATTATAGTTAATTATACTAGAGGTCCCCAAAGTATGAGATTTGTCTAATTTTGATCTCCAATGTTTCAATTGCATCATTTTGATTCTTAAAATATTGAATATGTTTATATATGGTCCTTCAAGTAGACAACGTCCATATTGCTAGCAATTTTTTATCATAAACTTGTCCCGTAATAGCTAAATATGGAGAAAAAATAATTTTGATAGCTTTTAAATAAAATTTGGGTAGCTCTTGACAAAAAAAATGTGTAATATGGATAGTTTTTGACCAAAATTTGGATAACTCATGATTAAAATTGTGTAATTTAGGTAAGTATTTAATCAAAATTTGTGTAGAAATTTGGTCAAGAGTTATCCAAATTATTTTTTGTCCACATTTAAGTATCATGTAGACGGTGTCTGCTTGAGAGACCATATAGAAACTTATTCAATACTTTAGGTATCAAAATGATGCAATTGAAATATTGGGAACCAAAATAAGACAAACTTCATAATGTGGGGACCTTCCATGCAATTAACCATATAAATTAAAAGGCTTGTCAATAATTTTTTTGATAATAGAAGGGATGTATTCAAAAATATGATAAATTAGAGGGAGTGTGATTGAAATTTTTTCTATTTTTTAATATTAAAAATTAAATATTAATTACGTATGGTCTAACCATATCCGGCACTTCTTCTATTGGCGTAACTCACCCGCCCCGTACGTAGAATGACAATGCGAATTCCTTTCCTCTCCAAAACTCAGGGACGGGCCAGAAATTAGTTTAAGGGTAGATATTTTAATTTGACCTGACTCTATAGCATGAAATGACTACAGACTTTAAACTTCCATAAAGACAGGGGTGGCCTGAGGCTATTTTAGGCTCAAGCAACAATTAAAAGTGAGGTATTTTATTTTTAATATTAATAATTTTTATTTAAAATATATATATTTTTTATTTTTTTGAGATTAAAAGTACTATTAATTTTTATGTTTAATAAGTTTCACTACCATATTTTTTTATATTAATAATATCACTAATCCCCTAATTTTTTTGTAATAGTCGATCTTAAAGAATGTTTTATTAATTTTAATTTTAAAAAAAATTCTTTTTATTTTAAACAATCATAGTCTACTATTTTAATTTTTTAAATTTAACAAAAATCAAAAACTTTTATAAAATTCAAAAAAATTGGTAAAATCAAAATTTTAAGTTTTTTATTTATGATACATGGGAGAGAGAGAGAGAGTTGATGAGTTAAGCCCAAATAGTCCAATTTATGTGTTAAAGTCCAACCCTAGTTGAGGAGCCCAACCTTATTTTGAATCCACCAAGTTCAAGACGGTTCAAGACCGGTTAGACTTTTTGCTTAGCACGTCATCAAGAGGAGAGCATGAGAAGCTTATCTGCACCACCGAAGGAAACAGTCCAATCTTTGACCGCGTTTCATGAAGAGCTCTCCAACCTCCTCCTTTCGTTGAGGATAAGTCGTGATCTCCACCAGAATGATCTCTTAGCTGCGATAAAGTAGCATTGAGGATAAGTCATGATCTCCACAAGAATGATCTATTAGCTGCTATAAAGTAGCCTCAATTTGTTAGGAGACTAATATAAATGGCACGCCCCACCAACACTTATGGGGGACAGATCGACGACCGGAAACCACTGCTTCTTTGATTCTCCATTCTCTCAAAGCTTGTATCTCTATTCTCCATACCTTTGAATTAATAAAATATCCGGCAACTGAAGCCATTGAAGAGTGGACGTAGGTCGAATTGACCGAACCACTATAAATCGTGTCTTCTTTAATTTTCTCATTGATTTCACTACATTTATTATCTATACTTGACAGGTGGTGTGCAAAACCATTTTTGTGCATCATCAGTTTGACGCCGTCTGTGGGAATCGACAAAATTCTCACTCCTGAACATTACATCCATTAACTAATGACGATCACTACTCGATCCATGAACCAACATGAAGACAATCCTCCACGAGAGGAGGAGGTTGCTCCCCCGCCTACTAACCCTGTTCTGGATACTCTAGCTCCGAATCCCCAGCAAATATTGGAGACCATGCAGCAACTGGTTGCTCAAAACCAACAGTTACTGCAACTCATACTTGCTGGACAAGGAGGAGCACCACACGGAGGTGCACAACATGGAGGACCCCAAGGTGGAACACCACACGGAGGTGCACAACATGGAGCACCCCAAGGAGGTCCACGTCCTGGACATCAAGGAGCACCACGCCCTGTTGCTCCACTCCCGGGGGAAGCCCAACATGAGGGAGCTCCACCTCCCCCCTCCCCTTGCTTCCTAGGGAGAGGACCCTTATCTCCAAGAGGATGAGGGTGAAAACCAAAGCATGGAGCATGGAAGCCACTTCCATGATCATTCCAGAGGAGCCCCCATTCATTGGGACGAGAAGATAAATGAGGTACAGAATCAACTGGGTGATGTCTTCAACGCCATGAAGGCACAAGGACCCGAGACTGTTGACCACCTAGTAAGGCGTACTGATACGCCTTTCAAACCTAATGTAGCAAACTACCCCCTCCCTCAGAAGTTTAAAATGCCATATGTGGAGACCTTTGATGGAAGAAAGGATCCACTGGACCACCTCGACACTTACAAGACCTTGATGCAATTGCACAACGTACCAGACGAAATCATGTGCAGGGCATTCCCAACCACGTTAAAGGGGTCTGCCCGACAGTGGTTTGCTAAGCTCTCCCCCGCCTCTATTGCCTCTTTCACCGAGCTTAGCAGATCATTCGTCTCACACTTCATTGGAGGGCGTCGCCACTAGAAGCCAGTTATGCACCTGCTTAGTATAAAGCAGGACCGCGAGGAGAGCCTGAGGAGTTACCTCACTCGTTTTAACGAGGAGGTACTCCAAGTTGATGAACCCGACGACAAGGTGACGATGACCGCCTTCTTGGGTGGCCTCCGTTCATCAAGCTTCCTTTTCTCAGTTCTGAAGTGCCCACCGAAGAGCATGCCAGAGCTGCTAGCCAAGGCCCAAAAGTACATAAACGCAGAAGACATCACAAGGGCCAGGCGGGGTGAGTCTTCTAGAGTAGGGGAGAAAAGGAAGGAAAGGGAGAGGGACGATAAGAAGGGGACCAGCAACAAACATGGCAGGACAGAGAAAGTCCCTGTCAAGGACCGACTAGGTCCTACTCCTCAGAGGAACCGTCAACCTTTCACTCTCCTTAATGCTTCCATGGAACACATCCTATTCCAGATCCAGGATGACCTCGCGATAAAGTGGCCTGGAAAAATGAAGTCTCCTCCAAATCGCAGAAATCCTAACAAGTATTGCCGCTTCCATCGTGACCACGGGCATGACACCGACGATTGCTACGACCTCAAGAGGCAAATTGAGGAGCTCATCCAGCGTGGTCACTTACGCCAGTATGTTGCTGGAAGGGAACGAGCACCATAACCTCACAACCAGGAAGATCAGCAGCCCGTGGGGGAAATCCACACCATCTCAGGGGGACTAGCAGGTGGGGGAGAATCACTTTCCGCGATGAAGGCCCATGCCAAGAAGGCAAGACATGTCTATGAGATGCGCCCATCTAAGGTGCCGAAGTAGGAAGGCGACGACGAGGTCATATCTTTTTCAGACAAGGACCTGGAGGAAATCCAGCACCCCCATGATGACCCCTTGGTGCTTACCATGACAGTGGCCAATTTTCATGTGCACAGGATCCTGGTGGATAGTGGCAGCTCTGCGGATATCTTGTTTGCAGAGGCCTATGACAAGCTCAACCTGGGCAGGGAGAGGTTACAACCAATCAGGTCACCCCTCATTGGATTCTTAGGGGAAAAAGTGTATCCCCTTGGATCCATCACATTTCCCGTCACCGCCGGAGTAACACCCTGAAGCTCCACAGTCATGGTCAATTTTCTGGTAATAGAGTGCCCGTCAGCCTACAACATCATATTAGGGCGGCCAGCTCTTAACACATTAAGAGCTGTGCCCTCTACCTACCATCTCGTTCTCTGCTTTTCAACCTCAAAGGGAGTCGGAGAGGTCAAAGGGGACCAAATAACAGCCAGAGAGTGCTATGTATCCTCTATGAAGGCTAGGAAGCCCCAAGAAGCATTGCAGGTTGAGGTCTTTGACCCAAGGGATGACTCCGCAACAGAAAGAGGAGAACCAGTCGAGGAACTCATCCCTATGGTTTTAGAAAAGGAGCACCCAGACAGAAGAATTTACATTGGTTCTTCCCTTTCTGAAGAGCTGGCTCCCCTGTTGATTGATTTTTTGAAGCGTAATATGGACATCTTTGCTTGGTCGCATGAGGACCTTGAGGGCATCGACCCGAAAGTAGCTACCCACCGCCTCAATGTCGATCCACTGTACAAGCCTGTTCGCCAAAAGTTAAGGGGAGCCTCCACTGAAAGGGCCCAAGTCATGGACAAGGAGGTTAGAAAGCTGATTGATAACGGGGCAGTCAGGGAAGTGGCGTATCCGGAGTGGCTCTCCAACGTAGTAATGGTTACTAAGGCTAATGGGAAGTGATGCCTTTGTCTCGACTTCATTGAACTAAACAAGGCATGCCCAAAAGATAGTTATCCACTGTCGCGGATTGACCTCCTCATCGACGCCACCGCTGGGCATGAGTTGCTCACTTTCCTGGATGCATACTCGGGGCACAACCAGATTAGCATGCATCCCCCAGACCAAGAGAAGACATCATTCATCACGCCAAAGGGGACATACTGCTACAGGGTCATGCCCTTTGGGCTAAAGAACGCTGGAGCAACCTACCAACGGCTGGTGAACAAGATGTTCCAGTCTCAGATCGGGCAAACAATGGAGGTATACGTGGATGACATGCTGGTAAAGAGCCTTGCAGCAATAGACCACATTGATCACCTCCAAAAAATTTTCAACGTCTTGAGGTCCTATCACATGAAGCTCAACCCTGAGAAGTGCGCCTTTGGTGTGGGGTTTGGTAAATTCCTAGGCTTTATGGTCAATCAGAGGGGAATTGAGGCGAACCCTGACAAGATCAAGGCCATTCTTGACATGAAGTCACCCTCCTCAACCAAGGAGCTCCAGCGCCTCAATGGAAGAATCGCAGCATTAAATAGGTTTGTCTCCAAATTTGCAGACAAATGTCTCCCTTTTTTTAAAACTCTCCGAAAAGCCTTTGAGTGGAAACCTGAGGCAGAGGAGGCTTTTCAAAGGCTCAAAGCCTACCTAGCAGCACCTCCCCTCCTGTCACATGCTACCCCTGGAGAAACTCTCCATCTATACCTTTCTGCTTCCCCATCAGCGGTAAGCTTAGTGCTCGTCAGAAACGACAATGAAGTGCAGAAACCAGTTTATTACGTGAGCAGGACATACCGGGGGGCAGAGGTCAGATATTCAGCACTAGAAAAACTGGCACTCATTTTGGTCACGACAGCGAGACGGCTGCGACACTACTTCCAGGGCCATTGTATGGTGGTCATCATCGACCAACCTCTTAAAAGAATCTTGGGAAAGCCGGACGTATCTGACAGACTTCTTAAATGGGCAGTAGAACTCGGGGAGTTCGACATTCAGTACCAACCTAGGACAGCCATCAAAGCACAAGCCCTAGCAGATTTCGTAGCTAAACTCACACCAACAGAAGATAGGAACGATGAGGATTCCCAAATGCCCAACGGAGACATCAAGAAGCCTAACAAAGACCCTCAAGCAGGCGCCCAAGTCTCCTCCCCAGGAGCCCAAACAACTTTTTCTGATGACCAGGCATCCCAGGCTGCACCTCTAGCTCCTGTACTACAGGCTGCACCTCCGGATGCTTAGGCACCACAGGCTGTACCTCTAGCTCCTGCACCTCCCCGATCTTTCACTTCAAATTCCAAATTATCCACTCATCTGCTTTGGAAACTCTACGTAGATGGCTCCTCGACTAGTGAAGGAGGAGGAGCGGGCTTAATCTTGATCAGCCCAGATGGCACCACTTTCAGATACGCGATGAAGCTCCACTTTTATGCTTCCAATAATGAGGCGGAATACGAAGCCCTCCTTTCTGGATTAAGATTAGCGATGGAAATGGAGATTCAACACCTTGCCACCTCTAGTGACTCTCAGCTGATAGTCAATCAAGTGAGGGGCGAGTTCGAAGCCAAAGGAGCCAAAATGCAAGAATATCTCAGCATGGCTAGAAACATGATCACAAAATTCCACTACTTCCAGATAAATCACATCCCCAGATAGGATAATATGGTTGTCGATGCACTCGCAAAAGCTCGCTTCATCCATGGAAGCCTCATCAGGGGAACCAGTACTAATTGGTCACCAGTGCGAGCCGAGCAGGATGGACATGAAGGCCACAAATATTGACTGTGTATCTACTGAGTCAGACTGGATGACTCAAATTAAGGCATACCTCCAAGAGGGTGTGCAGCCAGATGATCCCCTAGAGGCCAGGAAGCTAAGGATAAGGGCCTCCAAGTTTGCCATCTTGCATGACACTCTATACAAGAGAGGCTATTCCTTGCCATGGTTACGATGTCTTTCACCTGAAGAAGCTCACTATGCCTTGCGAGAAATCCACGAAAGGATCTGTGGGAATCACTCTGGAGGGCGTTCCCTTGCCTACAAGGCACTCAGACAGGGCTACTTCTGGCCTACCATGATAAGGGACGCCCAGGAGTTCTCCAAAAAGTGAGACAAGTGCCAACGCTTTGCGACTATGCCAAGGCAACCACCCGAGGAACTAACAATCATTTCAAGCCCATGGCCTTTCTCCAAGTGGGGCATCGATATCCTAGGCCCCTTGCCTCTCAGCAAAGGGCAGTGCAAGTTCGTGGTGGTGGCAGTCGACTATTTCACCAAGTGGTTAGAGGCAGAACCTTTAGCAAAAATCACAGACGCAAAGGTCAAAGATTTTATCTGGAAAAACTTGGTCTGTCGTTTCGGGATTCCCCATGCCATTGTCAGCGACAACGCCAAGCAGTTTGACAACAAGCTGCTGAACTCTTTCTGTTTTGACCTTCAAATAAAACAACCTCACTCCAGCCCGACATATTCACAAGCAAATGGACAAGCAGAGGTCATGATAAGAACGGTGCTACGCAATTTAAAGACAAGACTTGAAAAAGCAAAGGGCCTTTGGGTAGAGGAGCTTCTAGGTGTACTGTGGGCTTATCGAACCACGCCAGGAACCCCTACTAGGGAGACTCTTTTTCCCTCGCCTTTGGAATCGAGGCGGTCATCCCTATGGAGATAGGGGTACACTCCCTAAGGATCCAGCACCACGATCCCATCACCAACGAGGAAGGACTCCGTAGCAATCTTAACTTGGTGGAGGAAGCGAGGGAGATGGCTGTAGTCCGCAACGCGGAGTATAAACGGCGCATGACAAGGTACTAAAATTCGAGGGTGAAGCCCCGTTCCTTCCAACCTGGGGATTTAGTCCTCAAAAAAGTGATCCTCGCTACAAAGGATGCACGCGAAGGAAAGCTGGGACCAAATTGGGAAGGGCCCTACCACGTAACAGAAGTAGTGAGACCAGACACCTACAAAATCCAAGATTCTGAGGGAAAAGTTTTACTCCATCCATGGAATGCAGAGCACTTGAAAAGGTATTACCAATGACACCTTGAGAGCATCAAAGCAGTAGAAGTTGGGACTTGATTTGATTTTTAGGGGTGTTACCCAAGATTTCAATGTATTTTTTTTGGAAATTATTACTCAATATCGCTTTTTATAAGCAATAAATTAATAAAATTTTCTATGTCATTTACTCCAAAAAGATTTTCTGTATTTCATTTCAAAGAGTATCGGTACAAAAATAAGGCCAAATACCGCCTTTGCAAAAAAAAAAATCAAAAGTCCTAAACACTCTAACTGCTCTCATGGTCGTCCTCCCACCTCCTCCTCATTGTCATCAACAACATCAGATCCCCTCTCATCACTGTCGTCAGTGGACACGAAAGGTGAGAAGTCAATATTAGGGAAAGCGGTAGAAAATCTTCCCTCGGAAATCCTCGAAACCATCAATAAAAGCATCTGTAAGACCATTCTCCAAGTCTTCCTCAGCGCGGGAAACTCTCTCCCGAGCAGCCGTCAACTTTGCCTCTGCAACAGCTGCCTCTCTGAGCATGGCCCTCCCATGGGCCTCTACAAGCTTAGCCTCCCTGAGCGCGCTCCTCTCGCGAACTGCCAAAAGCTCAACCTCTAGCTTAGTGGCCCTCTCATGGGCTGCAGCAAGCTCACCATCCCTAAGCGCGCTCCTCTTGCGGACTGCCAAAAGCTCAGCCTCTAGCTTAGTGACCCTCTCATGGGCTGCAGCAAGCTCACCATCCCTGAGCGCGCTCCTCTCGCGGACTGCCAAAAGCTCAGCCTCTAGCTTAGTGGCCCTCTCATGGGCTGCAGCAAGCTCACCATCCTTGAGCGCGTCCCTCTCGCGGGCTGCCAAAAGCTCGGACTCAAAATTAGAAGCCCTTTCATGAGCTGCCACAAGCTTACCCTCCCGGAGCACGTCCCTCTTACGGGTCACCAAAAGCTCAGAATCAAGCTCGACAATCCTCTCTTGAGCGGTAATAAGCTCCCTCTGCACAAGGCTAAGATCCAGCTTCAACTTGTCTTGATTATAGGCCCTCGAAAGCAAGCAGATGGAGGAAGTCGAAACCTAAAAAAAAAAGGAGAGACAAGAGATTGAGAAAAGTCAAAAACACAGGAAACGACTAGAGAAAGGGAAATAGCAGACCCTTACTTGAGCCAGACCTTCCAAATACGTGTTGACGATATTATCAGTGCCCGAAGTGCTAAGCTCAGAAACTTCTGGCCCAAACACAAACCTCCCAAGCCTTGCCTTGATAGCTATCGGTCTCTCCATCATAGGACCAGCCCAAATCGGCACTCGGGTAGAAGTTCCTGAACAAGGAGGAGACAAAGGAAGGGTAGCACGAGGAGAGGATAAAGGTGGAATAGATGTGCCTGACAAGGAAAATTCTGGAGTAGCAGCTGGAGAAGTTGCCAGTTGAGAATGAGCCACCGTGGGAATCACATGGGGGGCATCATCCATCCTTGCCACTTTGGAAGAAGGAGGCTTCTGCTAGAAAAGCGGGACACCACCACCCTCTTACTTGCTGCAAGAGTAGAGAAGGGTTAGATAAAAAAAAAAAAAAAAGGGAGGAGAGGAAACTAGCTTACCCATTTTCTTCGAAGAGGAGCCGCCAAATTTCTGAGATGGAGCAACAGCTCTAGTATACTTGGGCAGGAGAACTCCCAAATCTTTATAAGGGCAAGCTTTGACAGCCTCCAATTTGCACTCCTGGTCCCGGTAAAGCACAGGTATATCTGCATGGAAAAAGTGAGCACACACGCATAAAAAAAAAAGGAAAAAGAAGAAGTGTGCAGCATACTGGGTTTTTTAGCAGCACCCCAATGTGTTGGCACCAAAGCTCTGTCGGCTTCTGAAGCTCATTCTCCACCAATAAAGAAGAAACAAAATTTCCAGCCGCAGCAATTAGAGCGCGTTCCTGTAAGCACTGTACCACTCCGTGCGGTAAAATAATACCATCCCCTATTTGGTGTAGGGGTTTCGCTCAAATTATATGCTGCATGAAACTCCATAGGGGAAGCATCCTCGTGGTGCACCTTTCTCCATAATGCAAGAAAACCGAGCAGGACTCTCCAACTGTTGGGCGCTAGTCGCCTCGGAGTCAAGGAAAAGTAATGCAAAACACGACAAATGGGGGAGGACATGAGAAATCTTAACCCAGTGTCAAGCATCTCCTCGTAGACAACAATATCCTCGGAAGAGTCATCGCAAGCAAGCTCGCCCAACTTAGCCCGACGGCACAACACGGTCGGAGGGATGCGATAAGTAAAAACAAGCATTGAAATATCTTTATCTAAGCGGAACAAACTAGAAAGGGTGCTCACCTTAGACCCATCATCATCAAGTCCCACTTTGTTCTTGCATTTCTTCTTCCGGGGCCTTAAGGAGTAGTCCAAATCACCATTGGGAGAGTATTGAGGAACTTGAATCGGGGGAGCTACAATAGGGGCTTGATCATCAAGAGCAGCACCCAAAGCTTCTTTACTACTTGCAATGTCTAGCCCAACGCCTGGAAGTGTGTCTGACTGCTGTTGCTCGTCAAAACAAAGTTGCCCAGTAGCTTGAAGGGTGCCTGGCCCTTCAAAATTGTGCAAAGCAGAATTTTTGGTGCAAAAATCAGCACCTAAGGCACCCAAATCAGCGCCTCGAGTGGGAATTGGATCAGCCCGTGCTCCCAGGCCACTGCCTAGCTCTCCTTGATGAACCTTGGACTGATTTTTAGCGCCCCTTGATGGAAAAATGCTGCTGCCCAGCATTCCAAAGCCGTCCAGCGCAGTAGAACCAAAGTTGTCCAAGACAGTAAGGCCAGTGCCCAGGCAGCAGCCCAGCGCGCCTGGGCTGTCCAGGACAGGAGGAGCAGAGCCCAGGCAGCCGCCCAGCCCCCCATCGCGCGCGTGCGCTGCCCAGCTGCGGGCCTGCGCTGCGCTGCCCAGTCACTTCCCTTCGCTGCCTAAGCCACTCTTCGTGTTGCCCATTTCCCCTTCGCTGTCCAGCCCTTCATTTACAGCCCCAAAGCTGTCCAAGATAGCATTCGAATGCTCAAAACCAGCCTCCAAGTTCTCCAAAATGGTGCCTACTTCCTCCCTTTCTTCAACCTCCACCACTCCCTCTTCAATCGACATTATTTACTTGAGAAGCTCAACTAGCAAGGAAGAAATCACACTCTTGAAAGGATTCAAGGAGAACACACTTTGTCTTCAATAAAATGGGTAGGACTTGAGTTCTCAAGGTTTTCAAGAGGTGGGTGCTCAACCTTAAAAATGAGTGAAATGGGTAACATGAAGAAGAAGACTATATTTATAGTCTAAGGTTTTTCAAAAAGAGGGAAAAAGCCCAAATAAAAAATTATGGGCCCTTTTCAAAATAAAAAGGCTAAATAGAATATTATGGGCCCTCTTCAAAATAAAGTGAAAAAGATTTGAAGTTTAAAAAAAAAAAAATAATAATAATACAGTCAATGCCTCCTTCTCCAAGTCTCGTTGGAGATGGGGTATTGGGGGGACAAATGATGAGTTAAGCCCAAATAGTCCAATTTATGTGTTAAAGTCCAACCCCAGTTGAGGAACCCAACCTCATTTTGAATCCACCAAGCCCAAGACAGTCCAAGACCGGTTAGACTTTTTGCTTAGCACGTCATCAAGAGGAGAGCATGAGAAACTTATCTGCACCACCGAAGGAAACGGTCTAATCTTTGATCGCGTTTCATGAAGAGCTTCCCAACCTCCTCCTTCCGTTGAGGATAAGTCGTGATCTCCACCAGAATGATCTCTTAGCTGCGATAAAGTAACCTTGAGGATAAGTTATAATCTCCACAAGAATGATCTCTTAGCTGCTATAAAGTAGCACCAATCTGTTAGGAGACTAATATAAATGGCACGCCCCACCAACACTTATGGGGGACAGACCGACGACCGGAGACCACTGCTTCTTTGATTCTCTTAAAGCTTGTATCTCTATTCTCCATACCTTTGAATTAATAAAATACCCGGCAACTGAAGCCATTGAAGAGTGGACGTAGGTCAAATTGACCGAACCACTATAAATCGTGTCTTCTTTAATTTTCTCATTGATTTCACTACATTTATTACCTACACTTGACAGGTGGTGTGCAAAACCATTTTTGTGCATCATCAAGAGTTATTGGTGTAAAATGAGTAGTGTATTTTGGGGCTTTCTTGAAACATGAGGCCTAAGGTTTAGGCTTTGTTGGTCTTATGGTTGGGTCGGGTGCATAAAGATGACTCTAATTTTTTGTATATTAATAAAATAGTGTAAATCACAAATTCAAACTCTATTAAAATTCAAATCGTTCATAAAAAAGATTTCATAAAAGCAATATGATAAAAAAAAAATTTAATGTAAAATATTACATTGTAAAATAAATAAATAATATATATATATATATATTGTATACCTTGTATATAAAGTGGATGACTCTTAATCTTTTAATTAGTATCCCAAGTAAATAAGAATTAGTAGATATTAGTGTATTAGCCTATAAACCTTTACACATTAATATACCACTTTTATTATTATATTTGATGATTATTATATTTGGAGGTCTATAAAAAGAGGTATTTTGTGTATTGAGAAATTCAAGTTTAGAAGACCAATTCTCTAACATTTCTATATTTTCTTGTTCATATCTATATTTATATTCTTAGTTTTATAACACATTATCGGCACAAGTCTCTATCCAATTGGAAAAAGGAGGAGTCAAACTCTTTTATTTATCATACGTCAAATGGTGGTTTGGTTCCGTAATCGTTACTTAAACAAAGTATGAGGTAAGTACTTACATGCACTATATTTTTAGTTTGCTTCTCTCAAACATCTTGCAATTGATGGCAGAGATAATCTTTTGCTCTATTTTAGTTCAATGATGGAATATGCATGAATTGGATTTTCATGGTTCATACTTTCTATATTATTTCTAACAATTACATATGCAATAAAGTAAGTGTTGTTTATATTTGTAGTTTATGTAATTTACATTACCATTTACAATAAATAGATTGTTGTTCATTTTATTTGTATAATATCAATGAAATTGTTATATTTGAGTTAGACTTTTCTTGGATTCTTGAAGAGATCCACCTTCATCCCATGGATCTTGAAAATTAATTATATTGGCAAAAACATAATAAATTGGTTGTCATAAGTAACAATTATTTACTGTTAGAAGCAAAATAAATCCATTACCATAAGTAATGATAAATTCACAGTCATAAGCAAAATAAATCATATATTAAAAAGTGTGAATTAGTGACAGTTTAATACAATGGATCCTGAAGATACAATTGAGGAAAGAAATTAAGTATCCCTCAAAGATCGCACACAAATACAATCATTATACTTCACCAATATATTCTTGAAGAATAAAGTTAATTATTTTGTGGTAAAATACCCACATATTAATTGGAGAGATATGAGTTCATGAAGATCTTAATCTTCTCAAAAGCTCGATGCACCTAAGGTTGGAAAATGTGTGGAAAAAAAATTCCTAAAAAATATATGTTCGAAAAAACTCCATACCTTGTGAAGAATTTGTTTTTTTAAGGTCAAGGGTTCAAACCCTCTTCTCCCTCCAATATATATATATATATATATATATAGTAGCACATCAAAATGGTAGATCCACAATTGATTGATATCATATGGTTGGAAATAAAATAATAATGTTGTACTTTTGAGGACAATTGTCAATTTCATCTGATTCAACATACATCATTCCCTGAAAAAGAAAGTGTTTAAACAGCCATAAGAAAATATTGATTGATTTTAAAGATCAACTCTATATAGTGTTGTTTGTGATATTCCAAATATAACAAAATTATTTATTGAAATTTCAAATTTGTATTGTGTAACTTAGAATAAAACAATAACAGTCAGTTACGAAACAGTAACATAGAAAATTGAAATAATTACAGAAGAATTAACAAAACAGTTACAATAGTATTACCGAAACAGTTACATGTAACTGTTTGTTTAACCAATATAAATAATAACTCGTTTGCATAACAGGAACTGTTATTAAATTTTAAGTAGATTCATGCTAGTGTTTGACACTATGTCTTAAAACAGATTTTGCCCCCCACACACGGTGCTTATGAAAATCAAAGAATTTATCTTTCAAGACACAATGATCTTCACATGAGTAGAAATAGCACTCCAATCTACTTGTCCACCAAATCAAAAATTGTATTGTGTATTCTCCAAATGCAAACTGCCTTAATAATGTATGTGACTGCCTTAAATGATTGCGAATGTATTAGATATAAAATGATTATGTGACTGTGTTATTTATAGAAAGAATGGTGACAGATCCGGACAGTCATCATATGAACGGATGCAACCTAGCAGACACATTTATGAACAGACACTATTCAAATCGGATTGGAGGGAAACAAAATCTCCAAACTAGTGCGAATTCAAATCCAACGAATACCGAAATTAAATTTCCAATTAAAAAATTCACGCCCAACTTATTAAACGAATTTTTTTAAAAAAGATAATGATTGGTCTAAACCAAACTCACACCCATACTTGAGCCCGACTAGGGTGTGGTGTGGCGTGGCGTGTAGTAGAATCGAAGACATGTAGGCGCTTGCTCCGCTCATAAAATTGTGGTACCCTTTAAGGCCCAATTGCATAGAGCAAACTTGGGCTATATATGCTAATGTAGAACTTATTCCTCAACTAATGTAGGATTGGTGTCAAATCTCACATTGCACAACCTCTATTTTCACATTTCAAGAGGATCACTTTAAAGCTTATTTTCTCATTTATTTTTTACTCGATTTGAGCAAGTGAATATACTACATTATTCTCCTCATAGAATAGAATACGAACCCACAAAAGTTTATTCAAAACAACAAATGGGTCTCATTTTAATTTAAACTTAAAGTCGACCAAAAATTTAGTTTTTACACTTAAAAATTGTTTTGGTCCAACATATAGTTCTTGAAGAACTAATTCTTCTACGCTACTTTGTATCTTGCATTTGCTATATTTCCGTGACTTTATATTTTCTTATATCCTAGTATCTTGTACCTCAAGTATTTTTGTGATAATGGGCATGATTTTGGTGGAAAATGGCTACATAGTGGTCATGATTCTTAAAATAATGACAATAGAATGAAAGTTCTAAAATAACCAATATTATGTTGTTAAGGAGGAACTCTCTCTTAACGATGTTTTGTAGATCCAGAAAAAATCTACTATCAAATTTTGAAGGCATACATCGTACTGGATATCATATTATCTCTTTTATTATTTCAAGGCAGAAGCTTATGTTAGAGAAATTTTTTAGTTTTTATATATATTTGGTTATTATATGACCCTATGAATAATTAAATTACATGTTAATGTATCTGAAGTGCTATGACCAAAAAAAAAAAAAAGGTTTTGACATGCTCATTTTGGACATACAATATCAACTTTGAATTATTGTCAATACACATAAGACCACTAAAAAACCAGAATTTTCTTTTGACAAATGATTATTCATGTATTGTCTACTTACAAAATAAATTGGTAATGAAATTATCCCATTGGTATATGGTAAAATTATATACATGTCAAAAGTTGAGAAAACCAATTCTCTAGAATTTCTATATTTTCTTGTTCATATATATTTCTATATTTTCTTGTTCATATATATTTCTATATTATTAGTTTTATAACAATTACCAAATAATATTGTTTTGTTACCAAATTGTCATATTAAAGTTAATCGCTAATTACAGTTTAGTCATATACATATAGAGATACTAGTTGTTGCATATGTACATTGTATGTGAACAATTTTACATGATAATTTTGATATATATATATGTTTATTAGTTGTTACAATCTATATTGATGGTTCATGTGCGTATATACTAGTAATATATTTGTGTAACTAATATAAATAATTGATAAATTTTTTTTCTCCAAATCACACATTTCCTAAAATTAATTGTTTCAATTCTAAATTTAGTTAGCTACTAGATTTTTAATGGTTTTTAATACGCAGTATTATATTATGAATATATGCTTATGTAGTACTTATTTTTGGGTTAAAAAAAATCGTATATGTGAGTCACTTACATTCAATTCATTTTTATTTGTAGATTAGGAAATGAATATAACATATATAGACATAAATATAGAAATAAACACATTAAAGACTACAAATGTCAAAACAATTTAGAAGTAAGAGTCTAGAAAAAAACTCAAATAGCATACTTTGAGGGGGAAAAAAATAAGATCAAAACATTTTTTAGGATATAACTGATTTTACAATATTGATTATAAACAAAATAGAAATCAAAAGTTTACATGTATGTATAAGTAGTATAGATCAATATAGATAAGTACATCTAGCTATAGTATATATAAAAGAGTTCAAAATATAATTTTAAAGTTCAATAGGTATGAAAAACTAAAAATTAGATGAAAAGAAATATGATGGTACCATTGACTTTAAAATAATAATTAGTAATAAAAATAAGAACAATTGACTTTACTACAAGAAAACTGGGAATTTGTTCACTGGTAATTTACTGTTTACATAAATGTCAGAATTTTTTTTTTTGACCAATTTTTTTTCCTTCTTTTAAGGAATGGACCCATACTCCTCACTCACTTGCAGATTGCACCACCAACTCTCAACAAAAAATTGAAGCAAAACCTTAATACCGTGTTCCACCACACGAGGGTGAATATGAACAGAATTCTATCATTGCTAGACTACCCAATATTGTAGTTAGAATACACCTTTTGTGATTATAATTCTAATCTCTGCAAGAGAGAATTTTCTTCAAACTCTTCTACATTCTTGTAATAAATTTGAACAGTTATTATATATATTAATTTACACTAACAATTGTATATACATTATCTTTCCAACCAATCATTAACTAACAATGGTCCACACAAGCACACCTATTATCTTGAACACAAAGATGGAATGCTACTCCAACACCTATTCATTTTTGACCTTTCAACAACAAGAGTTGAGAATTCAAAATGAATTTTTTTATTTGCCTCTTCCTAGTCGTCATGGGAACGAAAGGTAGAAATAAGAAATAGAATCTTCCCTGAGAGCTTGTCCAATACCAAAAATACCAAAAAAAAAAAAAAGATCAAGTGATTAGGCGAGGATAGGATTCAAATCCATAGTCTTTAGGTCATGGGCCTTTGGATCTTTAACCTCTTACAACCTTGCCAATTTCTCTTTCAATTCAACCTTCAATAAGAGTATAAAAGGTAAGTAAAAAAAACAAAAACAACCCAAAAACAAAAATAAAATGAGAAAAGACGTAAAACTTTGGAGACATTGGGTGTTCTTGGATGTAGAACATCAATGACCAGTATCATAACAACTAAAACAAAAACGACAAAAATAGACATATATATATATATATATATATATATATATATATATATAGATATGAAATTAAACAATGATACATTGACAAGCGACAATATGATCACAAAGGACTCACGAATTGCTTCCAGGAGAGAAGTCATTTTGTCATAAACTTCCTCGTTCGGTTCATTTCCACCTTGCTCCTATAAAATATAGCTTGTTTAGACCTCTATATTTGGCCCTGCCTATAATTTTGACAGATTTGATAAAACATTATGTCTCAAATATTGATCTATCACAAACATAATGGTGCTTTTTTTTTTTTGTGTAAATGGTCTAGAGAACCACTCATATTTGTTTAAGCCTAAATCAGGTCCTAATATAAGTGATCCATGAGCTCTACACGCCCACAATATTACATGTTCATCGTTATACAAGATAAACATAGTAAAAAGAATGTAACATTTAGACTGAAGTTATAAATTACGATCTTCATTCATTACCTAATTACTGTCCTCAAACCCTTGAAAATGTGAAATACACTACTTTGTTCTAATTCAAATCACTAGACAGAATCTGCATCACTATAGCGAGGTATCACTCCATTCTTGGCATATCCTTTTTTGTCATACCTCATAAACCTACATACAAGTGAAGTTTTTTGCAAGAAATCTAAAAATATTCGTCTTCCTTTTTAATTTAAGGCATTTGCAAAAGAAAGTAAGTTCACATGGAAAAAAGAAATGTTTCTGTTTTGGAAGGAAAGAAGTTAAATATTCATTATTCATTAAACCTAATTAAAGAGGAGAGGATGAGTTCACCTAAAAAAAGGAAATGTGTATGTTTTGGAAGGCAAAAGGTTGGGGATTCATTATTCATCAAAGCTACTTAATATTATTTGCATAAATATAAATAATTATCTAAAATAAAATTAAAGGAATTATAGAAAAACTAAAGGACGTGTTGGATGTGATGGACATTAGAAGGATAATTAAGGATAAATTTGGTACTTAAAAGTTTTTCACTTTAACTTACTTTTATAAGTAGTATAGATATAGATATAGATAATAGATAAATTATATTTCCAATTGAGAGTCGATTTAAACAAATAAATTTGTCTCAAGCTATTTCTCATCGATCTTAGAAAATTGGTCATAGCGTGTTTTTATATTTTATATCAAAATCACAAAGTTATTAAATAAGAATTCAAAAAAATTGGTCATGGCGTGTTTTTATATTTTATATCAAAATCACAAAGCTATGAAATAAAAATTCAAGAAGTAAGTGTAATAATACCGCTAGAATTCAATTGAAATAAGTCAATCATCAATCTTTAAAAATTAGAGATTAATTGTAGACCAATTATAAATAATTTAAGTTTTAAATTACGAATTTAAAATTAAAAGAATTCACAAATATACAAATCAAGGCCAATTTTAAGGGTGGACATAATTTATTATATCTAAAAATATAGCTAAATTATATATATTACAAACAATATATAAATAGGTACAAAATTTGACGTCACCTACGTACATCTGACCATTGGTGAATTATGGAGTTTAAAATTCAAACAAAAGGCTTGTGACAAGGCACGGTATCGCATTGCATGTGGATCGATAGTCGATAAATCCAATCTCCTTCTACGAACACTTATAGTGACTAGTAGAATCAAAGGTGCAAGATGAAGAATTTCAAAATGCTATGTGAAATATCCGTTCGGATAGTTTGGATGAAAAGCCCTAAGGAGTTAATAACTTGAATTTTGAAATTTTGAGTTTTACATGAAATGTTGCACTAGTGTTGTAGGTGATTGTGAGCATCAAGAGTTTAAGTTATAATTACAAGTCCAAAAAATGTGCGACTAGGATAGTTTATGGTTATATAAGAAAACATCATGTGAAAAACCATAAAATCGCAATAGAGTAAGTCAATAAACCTTTCAAGTTACAACTTCACCAAAGAAAATCAACAAGTATTGCCTAACAATTGGAAAGGATGGGCTCTTGTATCTGATGTTCGTACAACAGTATCTACAACCTTTTTATGGGTTCTGTAACAAGAAATAATAATACATAATAAACATCTGTTTATAAACTGATTTTTTTTTCTTTCGATTGAGCTGAGTTTGGTCACTTTGATCCGTCCAAGTTGTACCTTTTATAACACCGTTATTCCTTGGACCTTGTTCCATACATATGTGCCCAAACTCAGTAACCATCCTCTCAGTCTGGAACTAGTTTTTTCACAAAGGGTTGTTGAAGAGAAGCAACGGTTGGAGACTTAGATTGAAAATTAACACCTTAGATACATCAGTTAAGGTTGATGACATTTTCAATTTTCTGAGTTCTATTGAACTTAACTCGAGACATTAGTAAGAACTTGCACGTGGGAAAATGGTTGATATAAGAAAAAAAGCTTAACTCAACTCAACTCATTGAAGCAGTAAAATTACCCAAACTTTTGGATATTTCTAGAGAGCAAACCAATCTGAAAGTTCTAATGCCCCTTATTTCTCAAAAGAAATTAAAAAATAAAATATATCCTTATGTATTGTCATAGACTTTCCCAACTTAGTGGCCTTTGGGGAGAAAGATCTGGTCTCGAAATTTTTTTACTGTGCCATGTGAAAATTTGATTTATAATCATAGATCTTTAGTTGATTCATTTTGTAAGAATTGATCATGAAATATAATATAGAAAGTAAAACAAAAAATAAGAAAATTTTACAAGCATTACCTTTTCAGTGGATGAATCTTTAGCTAGCTTCATGCTCTCCCTCTCTCTCTCTCTCCTACTTTTTTTTTTTTCGAGAAAACACTCAGAACGCCACTACATCTACATGGCATCATATTGTCCTAAGAAGAGGCACTCAAAATTCTCTTATAAGGTTCCAAATTGGTGAGTCCATGCTCATGTCCTGTTATAGTCTACTGATTTTGCATGCAGCTTGCGTAGACTTGTCTGAAAGTCTAGGACAAATAAAGACAGGATCAACATGTCTGTGTGAGGTTACCAATGTTGGAACTCGCAGCTTTATCGCATGTAGAGGAAATAAACCTCAAAAAATCAATACAAAACAGAAACTTTGGCAAATCCCAATGCAGATTCTACTTTGCTAATTAGACAATTAAGATCTTTCTCAGGCCAGACGGCCAGAGCCTAGATACAGATTACGTCCCCCTCTCCCCTCCCCCTCCCCCTCCCCCCAAAAAAAAAGATACAGAAAACAAAAACCAAGAAGATGAACATTGAACAAACACACATTGAAGCCTATCTACTCTAGTCTATACCTAGACTAGACTAGATATATATATATATATATAGAGAGAGAGAGAGAGAGAGAGAGCATGAAACTAGCTAATTAAATATTGGTGGGCGTGGAGGAAGAGATATTCTTAGATGTGTTGCACTGGTCTTTGAGACTGGTTGCAGTGATGGGAAAGAGCTCTAGGGTTTTGAGGGGTTTACTGCAACAATGGGTGGTTGGACACACATCCATCATCACCATCCTCCTCCAATCACAACCGTAGGTTCTGAGCATGGAGTTTTCCGTCTCACAACTTTCTTGTAGATCCATCTTCCATTTGTAATTCATCATCTGTCTGGATGCATCTTCAACTCCACCCTAACCCAAAACGAGTAGAGAAATCAAAAAATTGTTATCTATTTATGACATCCGCTTCTCAATTTTACTTAGAAAGCACCATAGCATTGAAATATTAGGTTCTTCAAGTTCAAAATATTGGATAAACACATGTGTGAAACTTATTTAGTCAGTAAGATAAAGATTATCTTTAGGTTCTCAGATTGCGAGAGATATATTTTTAGTATTGTTTCTTAGATTATAAGGTAATAAATTTTCTCTAGTGTGATTTGTTATGCATCCCTTTTGAGATTCCTGAAAAGACATGTTTTGAAGTTCGATGTAATATCTTAAATTATTTTTTGGGAAATAGCACATAATAGTTGTAACAGTTACAAAAATTCTATTCTAGACCTTGGTGGTTGCCGGAGTCTCATGCCCTATGCCACTCTTTTTTTAGCTCATTATTGTAAGTTAGAGTAAAAGGCATACCCAATACACGAGGTTTTCGTCGCTATGGAATCTAAGGAGTGTTAAATATTTTTAACCTTATTCTATAAGCAGAGACGCTATTTCCGCGCATTATAAGGTAGAGAACAAGAAACTAATTACGAATACTACCTGATGAAGAACATCTGTCAAGTTGTAGAATGGAAGTTGATGACTCGCAGAAGAAGCAGCTGCAGGACAGTCATGAAGGTAATGAAGAAGGTGGCTATGGTGGTGGCTTTGCCAATTATATTGATGTTGCCCATACAGCTTCTGTTGATGGAGTGGCTTACTGAGTTTCTTTCTAAGTTTTTGTCTGTCTCTTGCTTTGTGGTTTTGAAACCAGTAGAACACATTCTTACCTTCAATTCTGCCATAGCATGAGAGGTGAGCTGTGATCTGCTGAATCTGAGAGGCATTTGGAGTTTTTATTCCACCTCTATACATCTCTTCTAAGATCATGACCTGCTCTGGGGTTGGACACCACCTTGATGAAGCTGCTTGAGACATTATTATTCTGTTCTGGGGCTGTTTTGCACCAAGTGCATGGAGGTTTGAGAGCGTCAAAGAGGGTATAAATAATCTTTCAGGAAAAAAAGAGAGGCTGCATAAATGTATGGACAGAGGGGAGTTGAAGAAACCGGGCAAGTAAGATAGTGAGAGAAGAGAGAGAGACAAAAGGGATGAATGGAGATAGAGAGAAGACTTTGTTGGTTTCTTGAATGATTCTGTCATGATCATCCTATCATTTACTCAAAAGCAGAATGAGCTCTACACAAAGCAAGTACCACTGTAAACAGTTCAAACAGAGGTAATTGTCCAAAACAACTTTTTTGAAATGGTTGATGGGCTGAATCCCAAATTTAATACAGCAATCTTATTGGATCTAATTTAATGATTTAATTTGTTGATCTAATTTATTATAATATTTTGATTAATTGTAAAATTTATCGAACATCAAAACTTGGTGTTGATCCAATAATTCTACTAAAATCAAATTATTATATCAGTAAATTAGGTCAACTTTTTAAGTGCATAATATTACTTAATTTAAAAATATGTCTCATCGCATATTATTCTAAGACTTGTACAAATAAAATTGTATACATTTAATTCTCTCCAAATTTTACAATACTAAGAGTCTAATACACTAGATATGTCCTTTATTATATGATTAGAACTTAAAAATCTGTTTTAATGTGTTAATCTAATAATGTACCAACTGACATAATCCTATAGGATCATTCTAATTGCAATTATTAGATTTCTTCGTTGTACCATATCAATTGTCACATCAATAAATTAATAGATTAAGTTAAATTGTTAAATACGCAAAGTAATAATCTTTTTATGGCTTACCAATTTCATGTGTACTATTGGATTTCAGTTTCACTATAATCATCTAAAATTTACAATTTCATCATGCCATTTAATATGAAAGAATTAAAAAAATAAATTAGTAAGAATAATATTTTTTATTAAACTCAAAACTCATAAGAATTACTTTGGTCATATCTAATTACAAACACATTATAGTCTCTTTTAAGGTGGGACTTTAGAAAGAAAATAAGATTTTTATTTTTTAGCAAATGAACATAAGAGATACCTTTTAGTCAACTTTTTACGAATGGATTATTGGCTGAGTCAAGCTTCTGTAAATTTAGATATTTTATATTCAACACTTTCTATACTTACTAAGAGTTGGTCACACCTGCTCGACAAGAGATATGTTTTAAACTCATTAAAACTATGATGACCAATATTCAAATTCAAAAAAATAATTGTCGGAGTTAAAAAAAAAAAAAAAAGATACCCCTTTAATCCTCATGGTAGTTTGGCTCAAGGTAGAACAAAAGTTTCAAATTTTACAAGCAATAGAAATTTCGATTCTTTCCTCACTACAGATTTCGAATATGATATATGTACACTGATAAGATGCATCATAAGTCTTTGGGCTCTCTCAACTGTCGTGGTTCCATTGTCCTCTTTCCAGCAATCTAGCATTTAACATTTAGGCTGTTCCTTTCTTTGGTGTTCTCTCTCTCACACACACTTACACACTGATCTATGAGCCAAGCAGACTACATTGAATAAAAGGCATGCAGAGTCAGCTTTCTCCTATCTTTTTGTCTTGGAATGCCTCGTCCATTCTGTCTTCAACTCATTATACTCCAATTATACATACCCTATATATATATATATATAAATTCAAGAGAAATTCAAATAATAATAAGGATGAGCTTTAAATTTAGATATGAATATAATAAATGATTTTACACAAATATTAGGAAAAAAGATTAATTAGCCAGTTAATTTTTAACATGTACGAACTAAATAATGTATATTTTTAAAAATTTATTAGATATGAATATAACAAATGATTTTTTTTGTCAAACCCTATTATAAATAGAAAAGCGGCAAAATACAAACTCGAGATCGTCCAACAACAACACGAACGATATTCATTAAGTCAATCGCTAACCTTAACTAAATAATATATAACTTTTGATATTATCAGCACAAAATCATTTTCTTTCTAGAAATAGTTTTTACTCCACCAAGCAATGCATTAAAAAAAATGAGAGGGAGAGATGGCTAAAGAAAAAAACAAGGAGGCTATTACAGTAACCTAAGCCAACAGCATAAAAAAAATAAAAATAAAAGACAAAGTCTATCGTACTCATAAACAAAAAATTGAACCGTTATTTATCATTTTTATATAAGAACGATAATAAGTATAATAAAAATAGTAAATTATAAAAAGAATAAAATATTTATTAATATAACAAAATTTAGAGTTACGTTACCCAAAAACAATTCGGTAAATTAATGGGTGTGATGTTATGACGCCTGGAGTTCCAATGTCAGGTTTCTGATTCCATACCTGCAAATTTAACTGTCTAGTCACTTTCCAGTACCCTCTCCCCAGAGAGAGAGAGAGAGAGAGAGACTAAAACAGTGTCATACCAGATATAAATAGTAAATAAACAAAACAACTTCCCTTCTAGTTTCCAATATTTGCACTGCACCCCTATTCTTTCTACAATTATAATAATCTCTTAGGATTCGACAATTTGTAAAATAATCCTGCAATATTTAAATTACTCACCCGAACTACCTATTTTACCCTTAAGCGAGAAAAAAGCAGCATTTAAATCTTCAGATTTTTGCTTTTGTGTGTAAAATTGGGTAGTTAGATCTATCATTATACATGACAATGGCTAGATCATCCAAATTTTTCTTTGCATCACTTAATGTAATAATGCTGAAAAAGGAAAATCTATCAGTACTAAAATTCAATTTGTAAGATTTTTCTAAAGAAAAAAAAAATCTACCCACGACATAAATTGAGAAGCCATTTTAGTAAATATATCAAATTTATGCTAGGAATTTACAGAAAAATATTTTCAAAAAACAAAACATTTAAAAATGCCATTAACATTGATTAGAGAAACTAATAACAAAGGGGTTTAATATACTTATGGAAACAACACAACCCATTGAAAATATTAGAAATTAAACGGACATTATTACAATTTATCCAAAAGTAAGATAGGTCAAAATTATTTCAGTGCATCATCTATTACTATTAGCATCATTACACTATTCATTAAGGGATGTGTTAGTGTGTAATTTCATAAATAATAGATGGCGAAATGAAAATATCAGGAATGACAGAGGGTGTTATTATAAAATTTATCACATGAGAGGTGAAAGTGTATTTATGGTAAAGTTGAACCGGTCCTTCCCATCATTATCATGCGTGGAATTGGATCTTCTTAAATTGTGATTGGACCCCTCAGTCTGCCCCCATTGTAGTGTTGTCTCTCTCTCTCTCTCTCTGCTTCGCAGTGTCTTAATCATCTCATTACTTCACACGCTATCTTTTCTTTTTCCTTTTTTTTTTGTTGAGAATACTTATGTTAACACTTTTCCTTTTCTTTTGTTTTTTTTTTTTTTTTTTATTTTTTTATTAAAACTTTTTTTTTTTCGAGAGTAAAAATTAAGTTTTAAGCTTAAAAAGAGTCATAAAGTCCCCCACGACCCGTGACCTAGCTCATTAACTTGATTGCTTTGTGGCCAATGATTCGTCGCGCTTCTCACATTGTTAGTTCTGTCAATGAATCAAATTTGAATTGAATTTGAATTGATTTAAATTCAATTTTAAATGTCTCATCTAAATTCAATTTGATTATTTGACAAATTTTATTTTTATAGTTTATATTCAAACTCGTTAACAGTTCGATTTAAGCATCTTAATTTAACTAATTTTTTTTAATATTCATATAAAAATAGATACATATTTTTAGATTCAATATATGTATACTAGTCATAACCCGTGCCGGAAAGTACAATAAAATATAAAATTTGAGCGTCCAAAAAATCGATCCCACTATATTAAATTTTTTAAAATATATTAATTACAAATTAATTAAATATTAAATGATTAAATATATGATAGAAATGCGTGATGTGATATTTTTAGGAGAAAATATATGAATGATTAAACATGTGATAGAAATAAAGTGATGTGATTTAACGTTTGAGTTTGACAAAAGGATGATAGGAGAGGTAAGTGATTGATGATGATTTTGAGGGGAAAAATATGACTGGGATAAAATTTAAACACACTCTTATTTTATTATATAAATTTAAATCTAAATTCATAAAAATATAAGATAACAAATTCGAATTCAAATGAAATAGATAAATCAGTATGATCAAATTATGATTAAGTCATATTCAAATTCAATTTAAAAGTTTTGATCTAACTATTTCACGTCTTTTATTTTTAACATTTATATTTGAAGCATATACAAATCAAAAGTTTGATTAAAAAAATTGATTTCAGTCAAATAACTTCATCGAAATATGATCATTAAAAGTCCTACTTATGTCACGTTTGTTCTTAACCTGTAAAATTCTTAGTTACAAAAACTTACATTCCAAATAAAATAGGAAAAAAAAAAAACAGAGGAAAAAGAATGGAATTTACTGGGGAACAGAGACCAAACAGTGCCCAGAGATCAAAAAACCAGCACTGGTCCAAGTCTCTGACAAAAAGACGACAAGAGTTTTGCATTTTGTCAACGTTATTCAATTGCAAAGACACGCCTGTCTACGGAGTAAATACTGGTTGTAACGGTAATCACTAATTAACGGGTGGTGAATTCTGATTCAGCTAATCGTAACGAGTAGTCGTGGACATAAGGTTTAGAGTAATGTTAAATGTATTTAAAAATTAAATTTAAAAATATCAATCATCATTGAGTTTTCATAAATATTGGGACTCACAGTAAAATCAATAGTTGAGATTATGAAGTATATTTTTTAAGTCTATTTTTTAAATTCATATAACATTGTTTTAAAGTTTAACAATAAACTTAAACGTGTTGAGTTTAAAATTTGATAATTCTTTTAAAATTAGGCTGTGACTTTTTTTTTTTATAAATCTTTTAAGCTCGATATGAATGAGTTATCTTTAAATGATCCGAAAAAAAAAAAATTGAAAAGCAGGCAAACTAGTTTTAACATTCCGGATCGAAATACGAAAAAAAAAATCTGATTCAACAGCAGCCCAACCACCCGTGTGGCCCAACAGTTGGGTACTTTTCACGTGCTCAGACATTGTGGTCCAATAATAAATATTTGAACCAGACTCTGGTACTGACAATTAAATAAAAAAGTTTAGCCATCGGGATGTAAATATAATATTTTAAATATGAGAAAATTTAAGTTTTATTTATCTATTTAATTTTAGATGACAAATGATTGTTAACTTCATGTGCATGTTGATACAAGTTTATATCTTTAAGAATGTAAATTGAAATTTTTAATTTTTGAGGGTATAAATTGAGATTCGAGAGATTTTTCAGGGTATAATTTATGATTAACCTTTTTTTTGTTGGTTTTAAAAAAATAAGACATGCGTAAATTTTTTTTATTTTATTCTTCTTAAAATCAAATGTTACAATTAAACCAAAGAAAGATCAATATATAATTAAAAATTATTTCTCTGTATGATATAAAAATGAATTTCGATACCACATCCTAAAATTTTTGTTGTTACAGCAGCAAATCTGCAATATGCTGAACCACCGTATAGATTTCAACGTGAAAAGTGATTTAATTTGAAAATGAATTGTTGTTGCCATGATTTGAAATAAATCGTCACTTTGGATTTGAAAATTAATTTCTTTTAAGATGGTATAAACAAAGCATTTACTTTATCCAAAACTCATCGGTGTAGCTGTTAATCAAACTGAGCAACTCAAGTTCGGCTCATTTTTTAAAAGAGTTGATCTTAAACAATGTTTTAAACTTGTTTAAAAAACAAACTCAACAGGTTCGGCTCAAACTTGACAGACTCGACTCATTTATGTGCAAAATATTTGAGCTCAACTTAGTTTCGGCTTGTTTTGAACTCGTCCAGGCTCTACTCATTTTCTAAACGAGTCAAACTTGAACAATTTTTTAGTTTCAATTAAGAAAGAAAATTTTTTAGGCTCGGCTTGAACTCGTTTGAGCTTGTTCGATTATCAATCTTACTCACCGCATATATGATATAACAATCTCGCTAATGTGATGTTTAATATGTTGGATGAAAAAAATAGAAGAATGAAAAATTGAAATAATATACTCAAGTTATGGTGGCAAGCCGCTGAGTTCGAAGGAGTATTCGGCAAAAGCCTAGACTCCCAGTAAACAAAAACAATAATATGTTCAATCCTTCATTCTCTTATTTGTGTGCCGTAGGAGCGATGAAAAATAAAATGAATAATTTTTTTGTGTATGATAAGTTAATTAAAAAAGGAATGAAAAAAGTATAAATGAATATTTTACTATTACTAGCAATATACCATGTACGTTGCACATGAATAGTTTTCATGCACAAAAATTAATAAACAGTGTTAGCTATATGTGTACCTCAATTAAGTATTATCTTAAATTTATCAAACTTATTTTTTCATCGCTCATACTTTATTACATAATTATAAAAACTTTGTATAAGAAAAAAGATTAGAAAATAGTTAATTTTTCTTTTTAGAATTTTGTGATTGAGAGTGATGTTTGAAAATTAAGTTTTTTTGAAATTCATTTGATTAGAATTCCACTTATATTTGATGGAATAAAATAAAAATAATTGTCAATATCCTAATCACAGTTGAAACTTTACTGGAATTAGAAATTAGTTAGTTATATTCGGATAAAATTTAATATACTTTTTTTTTTGTCAGATAAAATTTAATATACTACTTAGTATAGATATTATAAAACATATTTAAAATGCATTATAATCTATTTTCACACAAAATGTTAATATAATTTGAAAAGTTTACTACAATTGAAAAATTATGCTGATGTAATATAAATTAATTTTAAAAAATAATATGTATGATTATTTTTTATCCTAAAATTGAAAGGGTTAAACTTTTTCGTGCAAATTGTGTGTGTGTGTGTGTGTGATCTTTGTATATGAAATGAGTAATGTTAGATTAATAGAGTTTTTGAAGAATTTTTGAACACTTTATTGAAAATTTTGATGGTGCATATATTTTTAGAGGGTAATATAGTCAATCAAAAAAAAATTTAGAAATTGATATTTATACATAGAGAATAGATCATTAAAAGAGGCGTTGAAGGTAATTTGGATATTAAATACAAAAGGGTATAAGGATAATTTAAATATTTAATTATAGAATGATAGAGTGACATTTGTAATTTTTATAAGGATAAAATAGTGAATTAAAATTTTTTATATTAAAGTACTTTTATTATTAGTATAGAATAGATCTAGATAGATTTCATTAGTAGTATAGATATATAAAGATATATTTATATAAAATTTATTTGTATATAATATGTAATCGATAAATTTTTTCATCTATTTTTTCCTTGGAGGGATAAATTTTAGAGAGTTAGAAAGAAGACTACTCCATTTTATTTTATTTTTTTTCTATTTTCTTCCTTGTAAAACATTATATTTTATCATTTTATCTATTATTTCATCGTACCAAACAAAATATAAAAGTTCCTTTGTATAAGATTACTCATCCGCTCATTAATTTTTAGTTTGTGCTTCGAAAGGACAAGACTATGGTATCAAAAAAAAAATTTGATACTGTATCATTATGTATAATTTTCATGAATATTTTTATTATTTTTGTTATAATTATTTTTATTAAAAAAATTGTACAATATTCAAGTCCGCTTGAAAAAATTGTGCTAAAAAAGAATTTCTTGTTCTAATCAAAGAGGAGAGGACAATTCTGGTATCGAAAGAGGTAATGCATTAAAAGTTATAGGTTTTTAAAGTCAAGTTATAATTTTTTAACGTGTAAGTTATAATTCTAAAAGATATAGTTGATTACAAAATGTTATAATCAATTATAAAAGTTATAATCTTTAAAGACCAAGTTATACGTTTTAATAATCAAATTATACATTTTAAAGGTGAAAGTATAAATAATTAAAATTATTTATGATTGATCATTAATAATTTCAATCAATTATAATTTTACCTATAATTTAATTATTATACATAATAATCTATATAATAAAGTAGCTGAATTGTTTGTCTTGAGCTTTTCGCGGTTCAGATTGTTTTGATTTCATAGTTTTAATTGGACTTTCATTCATTTTATAATTCTAAGATTTACATTTCTCATATAACTCTATCTATCTATCTTATACTTTCTCTCTCTAATATTATTATCTTTTTTTTTGTTTCCCCCGTAATATAGTTATCAGAACCGGACTGGACATCGAACTGGCAGAGGGACCGGTTCAAAGGTTCAACCATTAGGTCAACTGATCGGACCAATTGTATAATAAAAAAATTATAAAACATAATAAGTTACTGATGGGACACTTCTAAGAAGGGAGTGGGTCGCAGACACGTGTCCTCAGCACCAACGACGTCCTTGTCCTTGACAGTGCCACGCGTCCTCGGCACGTCCTTGTCTCTAAATGAAAGTGCATGTCCTCGGCACCGAGGCACGTCTGCCCCCTGATGTTGACACGCATCCTCGGCGCCGAAGCACCTCTCATTCTATTTCGTAGCCACGTATCCTCGGTTTCGAGGGTACCTCCACTCCGAGGCAACCACATGTCATCGGCTCCAAGGGAGTTTACTGGAATTCTAGTCTTGCCACGTGCCTCCGATTTCTGGAAAGGCTATTGATTGATAGCTGGTCAGCCTCGACTAGACCAGGGATCATGAGGGTGCTCTGCATAATGAGGTCAGAATGACAAGACTGACGAGACACTCCACCAAGGATAGTCAGACACGTGGCATAAAGTGCAGGATGGAGGGTAAATAGATAAAGATCCCCCACTTGATGCATGGCTATCTCAAGCAAGCATTTAATGAATATTCAGTGATGGGATGTCAGCGATGACTTGGGAAGCCGAACATAAGGAGCACTCAATGCTCTGGGACCCGGACATTTATTGCCTTCACATCGAAGAAAGATCATCAAAATACTCGGGAGTCCAAGCAATTAATAATGGGGGCCTCCCCCATGTAAAATAGGAGGTGCACTGCCCCATGTCTAGGTACTACCTACTGTCTAGACTATCAGTAATGTTGAGTCTTTGGGAGTATAAATAACTCCCAAAAATGTAGAGTAAAGGTATGCAAAATCACTCCCCAAGAACAAAATACCGTGCTTTCTTCTTTCATTCTCTCAAAGAACTGACTTGATCGTCAAGGGGATACTCCAGAAAACACTTCGGCGCCCTTCTAACCTTTCTTTTCGAGTGTCAGGTTGTGCAGAAAAAGATTCAAGCCCACCAAAATCGATCCAACAGCTTGTAGGACAATTCATCACCACTCCTTAGGCCATCTTTGACTGTTTTTTGTATGGCCGGAGCCATTTGACACATGCCGGAATTGACTGAACTGCCCTGGAAGCAATTCATCACCACTCTTTAGGCCCTTTGGGCCATCTTGGGCCTTCTCTAGCCAGGGGATCATCGACTCTTGAGGCAAAAATGAGTTCACCAAAAGAGAGATCTGTTTCTATTTTCATCTATTGTGCGAAAATCATCGCGCACAATCTGGCGCCATCTGTGGGAAACGACTAGATTTTTCGACAAACAGTGACCATGGTGATTACTCGACAAAAAAGGAAAGGTACCCAACAAAGGAATGTCGATTTACTAGCTTCCTCCATTTCTAGAACGAAGGACCACATCGAAAGTGTCAACAAGGAACTTTTTGTTCACTCGAGAGAGCAAACTCGCCAAACTAGTATGGATATCGGGTCTAGAAGGTCTGCCCTATTAGCCGTCAACTAGTTGAGGTGATCGAGAAAAAATTTGGAGATCGGTTACGATAGTTGGAGAAGGACAACGTGAACGTCCTAAACCAACTAGATGAATTTGCGTCCTCCGGCGGAGGATTTTGAGGCTTATCGCAGTCCCAGGAACCTTTCGTCAGGGAGGTGGGATTTGAGGACCTGAGGACCTGAGGAATTGCCTCCTAAGTAGCAAAGCAAGGAGCACCAGGGCTCCAAAGCGCCCGAGGGCCAAGGGACAGCTCCCGGAGGTTCTACCCAAAAGGGCTAGGCCTTTGGCTTGGAACGACCTTCGTTGGGGATTGTCCGGGCGAGGGGGCGTAGAAGAGTCCGAGGAAGGGTCAACCTTCTCTATCCGATCCCCAGAAACAAGGAACCATGTCGGCCAACACGGAGAAGGTAATGGGATTCCCTCCAAGCAGAAGGGAGACCTCGGGGTACGACTGGATTCCACAAGAAGGGATAAGGCCACACAAGAAGACGACAAGGATGACGAAGTTATCCAATCGTCCTTTACTCTGCAGATTACAAAGATGGAGGTCCTGAAGAAATTTGTGGTGCCAAGGTTCAAAGTATATGATAGACGCTCCGACCCGAAAGCCCACCTTAGACAATACAAACAAATGATGTTCCTGTACCACATGGACCATTGATTATTATGCCGAGTGTTCTCGATGAGCTTAGGGGACACCACCATGAGAAACCCTCCCACCTAATAGCATAGAGTCTTGGAAGGAGCTAACCAGGCAGTTCTCTGCTCGGTTCATCATAGGGAGTAGGAGACCAAAGGACATTGGGTCGCTGTTGACTCTGAGACGAAGGAAGGAAAATCACTCCGCCAGTATGCCGCTCGGTACTAGAAGGAGGTGAATGAAGTGGAAATATGTTCAGAGGTCATGGCAACTGCCTCCTTCAGACTTGGCCTCTCATGGGACACCGACCTCTACAGGTCCTTGACGAAGAAAACACCATTAGACATGTATGAGCTGATAACGTGAATCAATAAATATTCCCGGGTAGATGATGAAATGGTGGGGGGCAAAGAGAAGACTCTCATCCTAAAGAAGAAGGAGAAAGAGGGAGCCCCATCTCAGAAGGGGTTGATGCCTCCGTTAGGAAATCCCTTTAAAGGGGTCTACACTACGTTCAGGGAGCCCCTTTACAAACTCCTACACAAGATCAAGAAGGAACCCTTCTTTAAATGGCCGCCCAAGATGCAGGGTGATCCGTCCACTCGAAACCAAAAGGTGAAATGCTCGTATCACTAGGAATTTGGACACCTCACCGAAGATTGTAGGGTCTACAAGTCCTTCCTGGAGAAGCTGGTGTAGGAAGGGCATTTGAAGGAGTATATCGAGGAAGTAGCACCGATGAAGATCCATGGCGCCAACGACCAAGCTGTTGTCTAAGGCAACGTAATCGACATCATCCACATCTGTCTACTGGAGCGTCCGACGTCCAAAACCCTCAGATCCGACTTGAAGAGAATGACTTTTATGAGAAAGGTGGACGAGAGGGATAGGGTCTGACTAGACAAGAGGCCTCAGACTAACGAGAAGGACATTACTTTTTCCAATGATGATCTGGCAGGTGTCATTCTTCCCCACAAGGATGCCTTGATCCTGACCTTGAAGATCGGCAACTTTGACGTCAAAAGGGTCCTAGTGGACTCCAAGAGTTCTTCCGAGGTAATGTACTTCGAAGTCTTGAAACGAATGGGGCTAGGTCCTCAGGATCTAACCAAAGTCAACACACCCCTCGTTGGATTTAGCATCTCATATGCCTTGCCCCTAGGCAAGATCACATTGTCGGTCATCATCATGCCCATTACAACCGACACTGAGTTTGTGGTGATTGACTCCGATTCACCTTACAACGTTATTATAGGGCGAGCCTAGTTGTATACACTGGGAGCGGTGCATTCCACCTATCACCAAAAATTGAAGTTTTCCATCCCTGAGGGAGTGAAGGAGATCCATGGGGACCAAGCGCCCACCAAAAATTGTTTCTATTCAGCGGTAAGGGCAGGGGTCACCTCCAAAGAGAAGGAGCGAGCCCCCGAGGAAGTCATAAACAAATAGCAATTACAGTCTGGGTGGCTGGGGATCGACGAGCCGCAGACGGAACTAGCAGACTGCTCAGTGGAGGATCTCCAAAAGGCACTTTTGGTGGACGGAGACGAAGACAGGTACTTCCTGATTGACTTTGCCATGCCCTCGGCCGAGTAGGAAGAGATGGCTAATTTTTTAAAGAAGAATGTGGATGTGTTTGCCTGGGATGCCATAAAAATGAAAGGGATAAGCCCCGATGTTATAACTCATAAGCTTCACGTTAACCCTGCTCATAAATAGGTGAAGCAAAAGTCTCGGCGTACAACACCGCATCACACCCAGGCGATGAATGAAGAGATAGAGAGGCTCTTAGAGGCCAACACCATCCAGGAGGTTCAATTCCCGGAATGGCTGTCAAACACGGTTTACACGAAGAAGAAGGGTGGAAAATGGAGCATTTGCGTGGACTTCACCAATCTAAACAAAGCTTGCCCAAAGGATGATTTTCCCCTCCCAAAGGTGGATCAACTAGTGGATGCTACAGCCGGACACCAGTGTATGACATTTCTGGATGCCAGGGTTGGCTATCATCAAATCCCCCTCCATCCATCCGACCAAGAAAAGACTGCTTTCATCACTCTAAGGTGGGTTTATTACTACAAGATCATGCCTTTTGGCCTAAAGAACGTGGGGGCCACGTATCAGAGGCTCATGAACTGGATGTTTCAAGCGGCAGCTGGGAAACACAATGGAGGTGTATATAGATGACATGCTGGTCAAAAGTAGAAGGAAGGAAGATCATCTTACGGACCTGGAAGATACTTTTTCCATTCTCCGAAAGTATGGGCTAAAGCTGAATGCGGCCAAATGTGTTTTCGGAGTTGGTTTGGGAAAATCCTCGGATACTTGGTAAGCTGACAAGGAGTTGAGGCGATCCCAAAACAAATACAAGCCATCATCAATGTACGGAGCCCCCGGACAGTCCGGGAAGTCCAGAGACTCACAAGGATGCTGGCTGCATTAAACTGATTCATCTCTCGTTCATCAGACAAGTGCAAGCCATTCTTCAGGGCTATCATGAGATCCAGAAAGGATACTTGGGATCAGGAATGTGAGGATGCACTCAGGGGTGAAGGAGTACCTCAGGATTCGTCCGAATCTGTCCGTCTCAGCTATGGGAGAGACATTGTTCTTGTACTTGGCTGTGTCAGAGTTTGCAATCAGCGGCGTGCTGGTCCACGAGCACGAGCGCGAACAGAGACTAGTGTACTACGTAAGCAAAGCTCTGCTGGATGCGGAAACAAGGTATTTGCCCTTAGAAAAGTTAGCATTGGCACTAATCACGACCACAAGGAAGTTGCTACATTATTTCAAGCACACCCGATTACCTTCCTGACAGACCAACCCTTGAAAACAATTTTGAGGAGGGTGGACCTCTCGGGGAAAATAGCCAAATGGGCAGTGGAGATGGGGGAACATGAAGTCCACTTCAAACCCTGCACTGCCATCAAGGGGTAGGTACTAGTAGACTTCATAGCAGAATTTTCAAGGGAGCCTCCTCTCCTATTGGAACCTCCCCCCCTCAGGAAGGATCCCTTGGCGAGTGATCTGGAGCTTTCCTGGACCCTCTGCTTGGATGGATCCTCCAAAAATTGGGGTTCTGGAATTGGAGTACTACTAGTCTCCCCAGAGGGAGTGGTCACTGAACAATCAGTCCGACTAGGCTTCAAGGCATCCAACAATGAAGCGGAGTATGAGGCCCTTATCTATAGGCTCAAACTTGCTAATACGACACGGGGTACAGAGCTGACCGTCCACTGCGATTCTATGTTGGTAGTCAACCAAATCAACAGAGAGTTCGAGACAAGGGATTCTAGGATGAGGGTGTACCACCATGAGGCCATGGCTTTACTCCACAAGTTTAAGAAAGTTGAAGTCAAGCAAGTTCCTCGAGATAGAAATGCCCACGCCGACACCTTGGCATGTCTGGCCTCGACGCTGGATTCCACCATGACACGGAGGATCACCGTGGAATACCTCCCCAAATCCAACATAGACGAAGCTTTCGAGGTGGTAGTCATCTAGGAAGGGGAGAAATCCCCCAGTTGGACCGACCCGCTACTCAGTTTCCTCCTTTCTTGCGAACTCCCCGAATGCCCCAAGGAAGCCAGGAAGATAAAATTGAGTGCCCCAAGATTCTGGGTCTCCCCGAATCGGAAGTTGTACCAAAGATCGTTCTCCGGACCGTACCTACTTTGCGTCTGAAAAGATAAAGTTGAACCTCTCCTATATGAGGTACATGAAGGCATATATGGGTAACCCATATGATAACCAAGTCACAAAAAAATATATTTGACATACCTTTGCTATCTAATTTTCTTGCACCCTTTTATAAATCAGTATGATACAGAAAAATGAGAGAAAAATAAAAGACGATGATGGCTACTATTCAATGAAAGAAAAGTCGGTGGAAACAACTGAAAAAGAAAAGAGATAGAAAAACAGAAAATGATCAAGAAAGTGAAAAATGAGAAAAAGAATGAAAGAAAGAAACACCATATAGGTGAAATTTTGAAAAGCTAGAAAGAGGTGTGCTACACTACAAGATAGCTTTTGAATATCATTGACTTTATTTCGTTAGCCACTGACATCTGGCCACATTACAACATATAGAAAGCCCTAATTGATCTCAAGTTTGATACATGTGTAGGTCGTCAACCAAAAGTTGGCGTATGTTAAATAGTATTTTTTTTTTGCATCGATATTCTTCCATGAAATTATGCCAAACATGATTAGTTTGTTCCTTAGATTTCACTTCCGTACAAATTGTGCATGTGAATTTTCAATTAGCCTTCTTCTGATTACATGCCCTTTGAAAGAAAAGTCACGATAATTGGAGGAAATTTTTGCTGAGAGCATTCTATGAGAGGTTTGTGGAATCAAAGCTATCCGTAGAAGGTGGTAAAGTGGAGTGCTTGTTATATAACAATTCTTGTTGCGAGAATGATTATTCCTACTACACAGGGAATTCCAAATACCAATGTGAAAAATGTAATTTTTGCATAGAGTAAGTATCTATGAAAGAGAAATGTTTGTGATATAAGTCAAATTTGAGGGTTGGGTGTCCCAATGACCATGGTGTTAACTCACTTTAATCAGCAATCTCACATACACATCTGTTCGACTGAAGTTTGTGGGTAGCTTCACTGAAAACCTTCACGAGACAACATTTGTCCGCTAGGGGAAACCTAGGGGTTCGACGACTTGTTGCATACACTAAATGCAACCGAATGACCTATAAAAATGGCATTATAAATAATTTTTCATTCAATTTTTGTAGTATTACTAGAGACTAGCAATATTTAGGTTGACGGTGTGATTAGTAGTTAAAATTAGCATCTTACTATGCCTTTTTTTAGACTAATTATGCTTCGATAGAGTTTCAATGATGGCATTTCAGGAGAAATATTGTACAAGGGCCAAAAGTCAATGCATATCAAACTTTCATGCAACAACCACATGTTCTGGAAGAAAATTGGAGAAGTTTGAAACAAGGCATGAACGTTTGAACGTCCTCTTGAATTATTGGAGGACCAGACTGCTGAGATGATGATACATTGCATGTTGCAGATTAGAAGAAAAAAAAAGAGGTACTTGAGTACCACGTTCGAACGTCAACTAAAGTTCAAACGTTGACTTGAATCAATTGAGGACCCCCTGGAAGAGTGTGTTATTGCATATGGCATGTGGAAGTTGCTCTCATAGAAGAACAAAAGCCACTTGAGTGGGAAGTTCAAACCCCATCCAGTGTTTGAACATCTATCAAAGAAGACAAGAGACCACGTTTGAACGCCAACTAACGTTCGAACATTGTCCCCAGACAGGTTACAGAGTGGTTGATATTCTATCCAGACCTTGGGGCTTTCACTTGGACTTTGAAGACCTTGCACTATTCTCTCACACTCCCTTGCCCCCTCCTCCTTGCCTATAAATACTCCCATTATGGGAGCTTCAAAGAGAGTAGAACATTTGTAGGAATTAGGCTTAGACTTGGACTTACATTCATAGTCTTACATAGAGAAAGATAGAAGGAGATAGATCATGTTTTTGGTTGAGGAGGAAATCCTCCAAAAGTGACTAGCTTTCTTCTACTTTCATTATTAGTTTTATTTGCTTCCATTGTTTGAGCTTCCTTCTTCCCTTAGAGGAGTGAAACTCTTCCACTTTTCTAGAGCTTTACCAAAGCCGTGAAGGGTGGAACATGATTCACTCATTTTTTGTCGAAGATCGGCTCCTTGTATATTGTGTTTTACCTTGTAACTCCTCTACTTGAAGGGATAAGCATCACTCACTTTTCTAGCTTTACCAAAGCCATGAAGAGTGAGTAGTTTCTTATTCACTCTTTAGTAAGAGGTGATGGACATGTATAAATCATTCGAAAGTTATATTTTAGCATTTTGTTTATGTTTAATGCTTTATATTTCACTTGCTTATTGAAAGATTGAATGCATCTAGCAAAGCTAAGGTACTTGGTACAACCGTGAGTACTTTCTATGATATAGATGACTCTTGACATAGAAAGACCCATTGGTTCTAGGCAAGTACCCTGACTAGATCTTCATGACTACATTTCAATCTTCACAATTATTGTGCTTCATTTAAAGAATGGAATATTAATGCAATGGTTGGATGCCTGGTAGAAACACTTGCTTGTTTGTAGACGGGTTGAATCTCGGTATAGACAATTCTTGTAAACTTCTACAAAGACATCGAAATCATGTTCTTAATTATCATAATCCATTTTTACCTTTCGATTAACTTCATGTTGACACAGGGGTTAATTGAGTTCCCAAGCACAAGTATAATAAAATGGATGATTAACTCCATGTTCAGATCCTTGAACTAAATGGTGACTGTTACATTTGATTACTTATTATATTTTGTCTAGAAAAACCCCTTGGAAAGAATCTTATATTCTGTCCAGGAAATCCCATAACTTCAAATCTCAAGGGTTCCAGTCACTTGGTCACTATCACTGCTTACTTTGAAACACCAACAATAGTTCCTCGTGGATTCGACTCTGGACTTAACCGGATTATTACTACTACTTGATCGCCTGCACTTGAGTGTACACATTTCAGATCAAGTCAAAATAGTCCCATAAAATTGATGCCCCAATAATAAAAAAATTCAATGACCAAAATAGGGTTTAAATGCATCATGTTTCTTTTTAAAATATTCCCCATTCTTTGACATCTATCAAAATTTAGACAAAAGACATGTACAACTTTAAAAAGAGTGGGCCAATAAAATTCACAATGCAAAATTTTAGCAGCAATTTTCTTTTAAGAAAAATGCCCTCCACAAGCTTCAGAATGACAAAACGAGATAACTTGGCTGATTTTATGATTGGGTACACAACGTCTTATTATTTAATCTTTACAGTACTTGAACACATAGGGATCATCCCAAAAGAAATTGTGTACCTCTCTCAAAAATTTCTTTCTGTTGGTCTAGATATAATGAAAATGAATAGTACATGAGGCTAAATAATTGGCTATATCAACATATCATGGTAATTCTGTAACTGCAAATAATTGCTCATCTAGAAAAGTTTCTCTGATTGGCATGGATTCTTCTTTTGTATCATAAGTCAGTCTTGACAAATGATCAGCTACCACATTTTTAACTCTCTTCTTGTCTTTGATGATTAAATCAAATTCTTGAAGTAATAGTATCCAACGTAGGAGATGTGGTTTAGCATCCTTTTTGGTCAGCAAGTATTTCAATGCTGCATGATCAGTAAAAACAACGATTGAAGATCCAACTAAATACGAATAAAATTTATCTAAAGTAAACACAACAACAAACAATTCATTTTCTGTGGTAGAATAATTCATTTGTGCGTCATTTAAAGTCTTGTTTGCATAGTAAATCACATATGATTTCTTCTCTTTTCTTTGGCCTAAGACATCTCCTACTGCATAATCATTGGTATCACACATTAGTTCAAAAGGTAAGGATCGGTTAGGAGGTTGCATAATTGGTGCAAAAATAAGCATACTTTTCAGTTTATCAAATGCTAATTGACATGCATTATTCCAATCAAATGGTACATCATGACATAAGAGATTACACCCTGACATAAGAGATTACACATTGGCCAAGATATTGAACTAAAATTATTAATGAATCTTCTGTAGAATCCTGCATGATCTAGAAAGAATCTGACATCTTTTATAGTCTTGGGTGGAGGGAGATTGACTATCAAATTAATCTTAGACTTATCAGCTTCAATTCCCTCTATAGAAACTACACGACCTAAAACAATATCCTATGTGACCATAAAATGATATTTTTCCCAATTCAACACAAGATTTGTTTCTTCACACCGGGTAAGAACTTTTCAAGATTTTCCAAACATAATTCAAATGAATCACCATATATAGAAAAATCATCTATGAAGACTTCTAAAAATTGCTCCACCATATCACTGAAAATGCCTAACATACAACATTGAAAAGTAGTTGAAGCGTTGCACAATCCAAAAGACATTCTTTTATAAGCAAAAGTGTCAAAAGAACATGTAAAAGTGATTTTCTCTTGATCATCAATTACAATTTTAATCTGATTATAGTCGAAATATCCATCTAAGAAACAATAATATGCATGACCGACTATTCTCTCTAAGGCTTGATCTAAGATAGGTAAAGGAAAATGATCTTTTCTGGTGAGTGAATTTAACTTTCGATAGTCAATACACATATGCCACCAGTGACTATACGCATAGGTTTGGGGCTGACCCATTTACTGTTATAACAGTAACACCAAATTTTTTTGGCACTACCTGTGTGGGGCTGACCCATTTACTATCCGATATAGGATATATAATATCAACATCTAACAGTTTAAGCACTTCAGTCTTGACAATTTCTTTCAAATGCGGGTTCACTCTTCTTTGTGGCTATCAAGATGGTTTAGAATTTTCTTCTAAGTATATGCAATGAGTACATATAAGAGGACTTTTTCCTTTTATATCTGCTATTGACCAAAATGATTTGTTTAGAGAATTGTTGAGTGGAGAAAATTGATTTAAATAATTAAAACAGTAATAAAAATACTAGAACATCATGTACTTCCTCTCAATTACATACAATAATGATTAAGGACTCAAAACTTAACTTGGAACAAGAATCAGATGTCGGTTGATTCGAATAACAAATCAAGTAAGAAAATCAAAAGTTATAATCAAAAAATTATTTAGGAACCTGAATAATCATCCAATTATATTATTTTATAAAATAATGATAATTACCTCAAGCATGGAATAACCAGTTATTTACTCGTAGGGAAATTCAAGTAATCGATGTACATGACACAACAACTTAAAGGATTTTTACAGAACAAAAATTTTGCTATAAAATCAGAAGTTAAATTAAAAAAATATCATAAATCATTAAATTCAGAATCAATAACATTACTGTACTTCATTGAGAAGTTCTCCCCTAGCCCTAGCTTAGCCTTCTAGCCAGACATGACAAACTAAAACTAGAAAAGAAAATATGGAAAAAAAAATATTCCCTAAATTCTAGATGAGAACCCTTATATATACTAAAAATAAATCCTAAGTATAAGTAGAAGATATAAGGTTGTCTTTGAAGGAATTCCTTTCCAAAAAGAAATCTTGTAAGGTTAAATTTCGCGAATAAAATCTTTGGGGCGCGGGTACAAAATTTGTCCAGACTTCGAGCTTAGATTTTGCATATTTAGAGGTTGAATCACGAAAATTTCGTGAAATACACTTTTATATCCATTGGAGTCTTATTTCCAGCCCCCAAATATCAAGTAAATCGAATATCAAAGTCAAAAGTTATGACCAGAATACTGAAGACATGTTAAATCCTTATTCTTCTAGGATACTTTCCTAATCTAACTTTAAATGAGTTTTCTTCCATCTTGGACTCTTATAAGAATTAATTGCTATCATATCTTCAAGTCTTCCTATTCAATCTTGACTCTTCAATCCTTATCAATTGCGATTCTTTCTCTAGTGATTAATTCACTTGCATTATCCATTATTACTTTAAATCAACCAATTTACCTGCAAAATAAATCAAACAACTAGAAAAAGTATCAAACTAAAAAATCAAGGAATTCAACACATTTAATCACAAATAATATGTAATTAATCAATCATTAAATATAATAAAATAGTAATTTTGATGGTTAATCACACACTCCAACCTGAATATTACTAGTCCCTAGTAATGCATAGATCCTAAAATCTAAAAACTAAAACTTAAAAACTAAATAATCTAATAAAATAAAACATAAATCTATTTTCGTAGGCCTCACGATTGCATTTAGTATATGCAACAAGCCTTTAAACCCCTAGGTTCCCCCTAGTGGACAAGTATAGTCTCGTGAGAATTTTCAAAGATGATACCCACAAACATCACACTATGATCAAATATCTGAATAATAATTTTATAATATAAATTGCTACCACAATATAAAAATTCTGAGTTACAAACCTTTTTATAAGCACATGCAAAGCAAAATATAGAATTCTACGCTATATAAATGTATGCACTTATCATGTTCACATATAAACTCGTGTGTAGTGTGAATTAACTATACCAAGTTAGCAATTTGTCTAGTAATCACCTCTACAACCATCAACTATTTTCAATGTCAAATCTCACTAGATAATTCACTCATAAAAGATTCTCTCAAATTATAGTGACTATTCCCTCAAATATCACATGTGAAAAGAAGATATTTAAATCAAAACAAAATAATGCTCAAATGTCAAAAAAAAAAAAAGTAATCCAAAAGAAAAGGATTTGACATAGTCTCATGAAAGGAAATCAACACATAATATATAAATAATCACCATTCTCTTCCTTATTCACACGAGTCATGTATCCATCAATACACTCTTGAGATTAGATAAGACTTTATTTAAGGTTGTAATGGGGCCTTGGGATTAGGGCTTTGAAACGAAATATATTCAGGAATTCAAATGACTATCCCGAGAGAACATGCACATTACACAACCAATTTTTTTTCCATGACCTTTCACTCTTCACCCTTTAGAAGCACAATTTACAACACTTGCTCATATTTTTTTTTCTTTCACATGCTTGCTATTTTTCTCTTTTTTTTTTCCAATATACTTTTTCATAGCTAGACATATTGTCTTTCTTTTTCTTTTCAATTTTTTTTTTCTTTTTTTTTTAGCAAGACAACTGAATATGTATACTTCTTTTTTTAGCAAGACATCTAATGCAAGCATTCACAAGTATGCAAAACTTTTTTTTTTTATCATCTTTTCTCAACCAACATCTCCTAAATTACATAAACAATAAAAAGCTCAATCTCGGGATAACTAAGAGTAAAAGATGGCTTGGTTATTATATGTTGGGTAATAAAAAATAAAATAAAATTTTATTTCAAAGCTCAATCATGGCTTCTAGGGATGATAATATTTAAAAAATAAGGCTTAGGCTCAAATAATATCAAATATGACCTAAAATCATATCTCAAGAGCTTTTGATAACACACTCCCCATGCAAATAATTTAAAGTCAAGCAATCATTCATAATATTGGTGTGGACCAAAATAAAAATAATGAGACTATTGAAGGAGATTAGCTGAATAACAATATTTTTTATTGAGTAAATGTAAATAAGCCTCCAAACAAATTTGTATCAAAACTTACCGGGGTTTTTATGCATCTCCACTATATGTTTCAAGTTCTCAAGGTAAAATATCTACTTGGTAAAGTCCAAAGTGTATAAATTGTGAGTTTTTATAAGAACATGATATGAGATACAAAAATATAGAATAAAGTTCTATGTGATACTTAAACAATTACAAATTTAAAGTTACGCAAATTATTTCTATATTATGGTATCAATTTATGCATAAAAATATTATCTAAATATTTAATAACCATTCATTTTTTTTTTAATTTTGAAATTTTTAAATTTTTTAGCAAAGTAAATAAACTAAAAAAAAACTTAAACTAGGAATTTTCACAACACAAAACATAACACAAAACATACCTATATCCCCCAACCTAAATTCAACATTGTCCTCAATGTAAAAATAAATACCTTAATGCTCAATAAAAATAATAAATAAAAATCAAAGGGATAAGAATACCTGCTGCCGCAACAACTCTAAAACCTCATCATTGGGCACGCATCTCCGGATAATCTGATCTGAACAGTATTTGAAAAGATATGGGTCATTCCAAAAAAAATTTCTAACTTCAACTAGAAATGTCCTTTTATCCAAAGCAGTCCAAGCCGGTGGCATATTACCTATAACTGCCAACAACTGTCAACAACTGTTCATCAGAGAAAGTGTCCTTAATCGGCACTGTCTCAATTAGCACATCACTCACAAGTCTAGACAAGTGGTCTGCAACTACATTTTCTACTCCTTTTTTTATCTTTGATTGTTATGTCAAATTCTTGGAGTAAGAGGATCCACCTAAGCAGTCTTGGTTTAACATCTTTTTTAGTTAATAAATATTTAAGAGCTGCATGATATGTGAAAATAACAATAGGGGATCCTATTAAATATGACCTAAACTTGTCTAAGGCAAATATTACTGCTAGTAATTCTTTTTCTGTAATAGAATAGTTTATTTGTGCATTGTTTAAAGTTCTACAAGCATAGTAAATGACATGTGACTTTTTCTCATTTCTCTGTCCTAAAACTGTCCCTACAACATTATCATTAGCATCACACGTAATTTCAAAGGGAAGGCTCCAATTTGGAGGTTGCATAATTGGAGCAGTGATGAGCATGCCCTTCAGCTTATCAAAAGCCTCTTGACATGACTTATCCCACTCAAAAGGTGTGTCTTTCCCTAGGAGATAACAAAATGGTCTAGATATAGAACTAAAATCTTTTATAAATCTCCTATAGAAACCAGCATGACCCAAGAAAGATCTAACATCCTTAAGGGTTTTAGGGGTAGGTAAATTAGCAATTCATTCAATTTTAGCTCTATCTACCTGAATTCCCTCAGAAGAGACAATGTGACTGAGAACAATTCCCTTTCTAACCATGAAGTGACAATTTTTCCAATTAAGCACAAGGTTCTTTTCTTCACATCGTATAAGCACTTTCTCAAGATTTGACAAAACAGTCATTATAGGAATTACCAAAAATAGTAAAATCATCCATAAAAACTTCAAGAAAATGTTCAACTATGTCACTAAAAATACTTAGTATGCACATTTGAAAGGTCGCAAGTGCATTGCAAAGTCCAAAGGGCATCCTTCGATATGCAAAAGTACCAAAATGACAAGTAAATGTGGTCTTCTCTTAGTCTTCTAAGGCAATTTTAATTTGGTTATATCCCGAATAACCATCTAAAAAAACAATAGTACATATGTGATGCTACCCTTTCTAAAATTTGATCCATAAAAGGTAAAGGGAAGTGATATTTCATAGTCACAGAATTTAATTTTTTATAGTCAATGCACATCCTCCAACCAGTTACTGTCCTAGTTGGTACAAGTTCATTATTTTCATTAGCAACTACAGTGACTCTAGATTTCTTGGGAACTACCTGTGTAGGACTTACCCACTTATTGTCTGCAATAGGGTAAATAATTCCTACATCTAACAATTTCAGCACCTCATTCCTTGCAACCTCTTTCATATGTGGATTTAGTCTTCGTTGCATCTCCCTAAATGTTTTAGCATTATCCTCCAAATAAATCTTATGAGTGCAAACCAATGGACTAATTCCTTTTATATCGACTAAAGTCCAACCAATTGCATTTTTATGTTCTCTAAGAAGTTGTAGTACCATACCTTCCTGTGCTGAATTTAATTGAGAAGAAATTATTACCGGATGTATTTCATCATTTCCCAAGAATGTATACTTTAATTCTATTGGTAATTGCTTCAAATCCAACTTGGGAGCTTTATCACAAGATGGGATTGGTGGATTGATTCTTGGTGATAGCTCCTCAAATTTCTGTTTCAACTCTCTCATTTCAAGCACCTGTGAGGAATTCAATAACTTAGTCAAAACAGAAATTTCCGAATTATTCTCATTTATCTCTAACAAAGAAGAATGTTCCAGCAAGCATGCCTCAAGTGGATCAAATAGAAAAGAATCATATACTCTACTTGGAACAAGAGACTCAATCATATTAACCTCATGTATATACTCATCAACATTCTCTGGTTGTTTGCACACATTAAAAATATTGAGCTCTAATGTCATATTCCCAAAAGTTAACTTCATCACACCATTCCTACAATTAATTAATGCATTTGAAGTTGCTAGGAATGGTCTACCTAAAATAACAGAAATTTGCGCATTAGCATTTAATACAGGTTGAGTATCCAAAATTATAAAATCTATGAAAAAATAAAACTTATCAACCTGTACTAAAACTTCCTCCACCATACCCCTCGGTATTTTTACTGATCGGTCAGCTAATTGAAGTGTAACCGAAGTGGATTTTAACTCTCCTAACCCTAATTGTTCATATACTGAATAAGGGAGCAAGTTCACACTAGTTCCTAAATCCAATAAAGCTTGTTTAATTTTGTGGTTACCTATAACACAAGAAATAGTGGGACAACCTGGGTCTTTATATTTTGGTGGAGTCCTATGTTGTATGATGGAAGATACCTACTCAGTCAAAAATGTCTTCTTTTGCACATTTAATTTCCTTTTAATAGTACATAATTCTTTCAAAAATTTTGCATAAGAAGGTATTTGTTTAATGACATCCAACAAGGGAATATTGATTTTGACTTGCTTAAAAATCTCTAACATATCATTATGCATATAAGGCTTGTAGAAGTAAGCAATCTCTGTGGGAATGGTGCAGGTATGACATACTTTTCAGGTTTATTGATTTCAGAGTGATTAATTTTATTACCACTCTCCGTAGGTTTTGAAATCTTTTTAGATTCTTGAATTTTAGAAGGAATAGTTTTATCAATTTCTTTCCCACTATGGAGTGTGGTAATAGACTTTACCTGCTCATGTACAGTATCAGAAGTGCCAGTTTCATTCACAAAAAATTAACCCTGTGGATTTGGTTGTGGTTGTGCTGGGAACTTACCTTTTTCTTGATAACAAGGGTCAATAGTCAACTTAGTGATTGCACTCCTAATATCTTCAATAGCCTGAGTAGTTTGTCTATTAAAATTTTTCTGTTGTCTGTTGTAATTTTCTTGCTTATTGTGTGTACTCTTGATATCATTTATAGCCTATGTGGTTTGATTAATAAAATTTTCCTGACTCTGCATCATTTGTGACAATGCCTCTTCAAAATTTCTCTTAGGGGGTGGAACATAGGGTGCAACATTGGAAGAATTTTGTTGAGGTGGTTGTGATACATGATTTTCATTCCTCCAACTAAAATTTGGATGATTCTTCCACCCCGGGTTGTATGTGTTTGAGTAAGGATTATTGTAAGGTTTTGAAAAAGTATTTGCAGTATTTGCTTGATCATGCAAGACTTCTTTTAAAGTAGGTAATGTTGGACATTCCTTTATAGGATGTCCAGGGATCTCACAAATACTACACACCTTCTCAACAGGCACTGTGTCAACTTGATTAACCCTTTTGTACTCCATAGCTTCTACCCTCCTAGCTAAGGTGGCAATTCTAGCTCCTAGGTCATCTTCTTCCCTCAGCTGGTATTTACCCCCACTAGATGATGAAGATTGTGCAGTTTTACTTTAGGAGGTTCTTGGGATGTGGTATCCCAAGATTGTACATTTTCAACTAACTGATCTAAGTAGTCAAAGGCCTCGTCTGGTTCTTTATTCATGAAATCACCATTACACATCATTTCAACAAATTGACGCAACTATGGGTTCAAACCCTCATAAAAGAAACTTACATGCGCCCCTCTCATAACCGTGATGTGGACAAGATGCAAGAAAATTTTTAAATCTTTCCCAACTTTGATAGAAATTTTCAGTCTCTTTTTGAGAAAAATTCATTATTTGCCTTTTAAAAAGTTTGTGCGATGTGTGAAATTTTTTTTTTTCAGAAATTATTTTTGCATCTCAGGCAAAAATAAGTGAATATAACCAAGTTTTAGCTTTTTCCTTTAATGAAAAAGGAAACAATTTTTAATCTGATTGTATTCACTGAGACATTCTGATCATAGAACGTAGCACATACATCCTCAAATTCTCTAATGTGTAAATACGGATTTTCTGAATCTAGGGCAAGAAATTTTTGGAGTAATGTAATCCTGCCAGGTTTGAAAATAAAATTTGTGACATTTAATGGAAAAATAATGCATGAGGGTGCAGTGTGGTGTGCAAGTTGTAGATATTCACGCAAAGTGTGACCATGACTAGCATTAAGATTATCAACATCATTCTCATCATGATTACTTATCCTATCCTCATGCTCCTCATATTTAGGTAAATTATTTTGTCTATTATCATTAGGATCAACATCCATTGTTTGAGAAGTATGATTTGAATCAGATGAATCAAATAAATTTTCAAATAGAGTGTCTAAATCTTCTCTTATCAAACGATCACTCAAATCACGATGACAAGAACTCATATAACAAATAAAAGAAATAAATAAATAAAACAGAAAACTAACTTAAATAAAAAAAAGAAAATAAATTTCAGTAAAATAAATAAATAATTAAAAAATAGAACGAAGTTATCGGATCTCCGACGAATCGCAAATACCGAAAACCTCACTAGAGTTGATGGTGGCTCCTTGTCTTTCAACTCCCCAGCAACGGCGCAAAAAACTTGCTTCGACTTTAATATTGTAAACCCAAGTGCAGGCTGAGTGAAGTAATATATTTCTCGAAAGACCGAGGTCGAACCCTCAAGGAATTGTAACAAGAAAACAATTACACAAATACCAAATCAAACTTAAAAAAATAAAATAAATGATTTGTTTAGAGAATTATTGAGTGGAGAAAATTGATTTAATTAATTAAAATAATAATAAAAATACTAGAGCATCAGGAACTCCCTCTCAATTGCATACAATAATGATTAAGGACTCAAAATTTAACTTGGAACAAGAATCAGATGTCGGTTGATTCAAATAACAAATCAAGTAAGAAAATCAAAAGTTATAATCAAAAGATTATTTAGGAACTTGAATAATCATCCAATTATATTATTTTATGAAATAATGATAATTACCTTAAGCATGGAATAACCAGTTATTTAGTCGCAGGAAAATTCAAGCAGTCGATGTACATGACACAACAACTCAAGGATTTTTACAGAGCAAAAATGTTACTATAAAATCAGAAGTTAAATTAACAAAATATCATAAATCATTAAACTCAAAATCAATAACATTACCGTACTTCATTGAGAGGTTCTCCCCTAGTCCTAACTTAGCCTTCTAGCTAGACATGACAAACTAAAACTAGAAAAGAAAAGATGAAAAAAAAAATATTCCCTAAATCCTAGATAAGAACCCTTATATATACTAAAAATAAATCCTAAGTATAAGTAGAAGATATAAGGTTGTCTTGGAAGGTATTCCTTTCCAAAAAGAAATCTTGCAATGTTAAATTCCGTGAATAAAATCTTTGGGACGAGGGTACAAAATTTGTCCAGACTTCGAGCTTGCATTTCACATATTTAGAGGTTGAATCACAAAAATTTTGTGAAATACACTTTTGTAGCCCTTGAAGTCTTCTTTTCAACCCCCAAAAATCAAGTAAATCGGATATCAAAGTCAAAAGTTATGACCAGAATACTGAAAATATGTCAAATCCTTATTCTTCTAGAATACTTTCCTAATCCAACTTTAAATGAGTTTTCTTCCATCTTGGACTCTTATAAGTATTAAATTGCTATCATATCTTCAAGTCTTTCTATTCAATCTTGACTTTTCAATCCTTATCAATTGCAATTCTTCCTCTAGTGATTGATTCACTTGCATTATCCATTATTACTTTAAATTAACCAATTTACCTGCAAAATAAATCAAACAACTAGAAAAAGTATCAAACTAAAAAATTAATGAATTCAACACATTTAATCACAAATAATATGTAATTAACCAATCATTAAATATAAGAAATGGTACCAAAGAACACGAATGCCTCCTCGCGACACTTACTCATAAATTCTCCTTGGACTATCATTTCAACAAATTGATGCAATGCAGATGGGAGGGTGTCATAGAAAAAACCTATGAGAGTCCAACACTCAAATGCATGATGTGGGTAAGATTAGAGAAAATCCTTAAATCTCTCCCAACGTTGATAAAAAGCTTCCCCTTATTTTACAAAAGAATTCATGATATGACGTCTCAATGTATTAGTGCGATGCATAGGAAATTTTTTTTTTTTTTTAAATTCAGTTTGTAAAACTTGCCAACTCGAAATAGATCGGGCTTTTAAAGAATTTAGCCACTGTTTAGCTTTGTCCTTCAAAGAGAAAGGAAAAAGTTTCAACCAGGCCATTTCAGAATTATCTTGCAAAGCACCACAGACTTCTTCAAATTCTTTAAAATGCAAGTATGGGTTTTCAGATTCCAGTCCATGAAATTATGGTAACAACTGTATTGTCCTTGCCTTAATGTTGAAATTTGGAGCATTTGTGGGAAAAGCAAAACATGACGGGACACTAATGCGTGCAGGATGTATATATTCTCTTAATGGTTGGACATTCTGAACTACCTCTTGTTTTCGTTGATTATTATGGGTCATACTTAATTCAAATGATGCTTGTGATGAAAATGATGGAGATGAAGGATTAGACTGATTTATAGACCTTACTGATGGCTTAACAGACATAAACAATGAAAATGCAACATACAATATATATATATATATATATATATATATATATATATATATATATATATATATATATATATATATATAATACAAACTAAACAACTTCCCTGTTTGATTTGAAATCACCGTAACTTCTCGGCAACGACGCCAAAAATCTTAATCATAATTGGCCTGAAATAGTGTTGTACATGCAAGCATAAGTGGTTAAATTATAATATAATACTTGGTTTAAGTCTGAGGTAAACCTTGTAAAACCTAGGCAAAATTGGACTTTTTATGAAAAAAGACAAAACGGTAATTTGCCACTTTGGTGGGGGTTAAAAATTGATATTTTTCTAGATCTCGGATGATGAAATGGACCTCACCATTGGATTCGTCTCACGAAATCTAGTTACCCTATCAATTTTTATCGAATTTTGAGATAGCCAAATTTTTCGTGTTTTACAAGGCATTCAGGTCTTGGATGACCTAAATACAATATTTTTAATAAAATTTTCTAAAGTGAGAAACTAATTTAAGGCAAGTTAAAATAAAAATATTTTGAACTTGAACCGAGGCAGAATTAATCGTTTCAGGATAAAAACAGACCTTGGAAAAGAGTGTCTATGGCGCGTTGTGGGCCAAGTGTTTAAAGAGTATAAAAAAGAAAAAAAATAGATTTTCTTCCCCTATAATCGGTTGTGTCTTCCCAATAGAGAGAGAGAGAAGAGACAAGGGAGAAAGAAGGGTTTCAAGTCTTCTCCTTGCAATCTAGGGTCGAGCTTTGCTCAAATCGACTTGAAACTAAGAACAAAAAGTGTTCTACTCGTCGAGGGCTACAAAACCATACCAAGAAAATTGAGTTTGGGTGAAATTCCAAGGACGTGATTTTGGGAGAGTGAAGATTCAAGCTTGAATCGGGATTCTTGAGGTCTCTCCAAGTCATTTTATGCTTCAAGAGGTAGGATTCCCTCCTAATTAGGTTTACTTTTAACCTATAATGTTTATATGAAATGGGTAGGTGGTTAGATAAGTTTAACACTTACCTACTGTAATGAAATTGGTGAAATGGGTATGAAAAATGAGTAGAGTAATTTAAATCATGAATTGGGTATTTGAGATTGACCCCAATGTTATTCATGAGTATGTGATTGTGGGCATGTTAGGTGATTACATTATACCTTGATGAAATTGGTATGTGATAACATGCTTGGAAAAATCATGTTGAATGAAATGTTGGTTTATATACATGCTTGGGATATATTGGTATTGATGGAGTATGAAAATACATGCTTTGACATAATTTTGTTGTTGCAATGAGGCATTACATTGCATATGCACGGGAACATCGCATCATGTGGGTGCGTGTGCATTGTTGTCATCAACACCACTCTTGGTGGATGACGGGTGGGTTTGAGTAAGTTGGGTAGAAGACCTGGCTTGGTCTCACGTTGTGCATTATGAATGGGGTCGGGGTTAGCAAGAAGGGCTAGAAGATCCCTCAGGTGCAAGGCCCTGTACTTGGGATACGCACTCCCTTAGTTCGGTCCATAAAGTGTGTGGGTGTACGCGAAACCTTCGGTGGAAGTCCATAAATTCCGTGTGGGTTGGGTTACCCTTGGTGTAAGTCCATGAATACTCACCCCAAGAAAGACCCTAGATTGGTGAATGTCATTTGATGCGCAACATAAATGACAAATTTGTACACATTGGCATTTGCATGTGTTGGGGGGCTGGTGCGGGCTTGGGTTAAGGTGCATGAGTGGGTCTCATCTCATTTCATGGCATGAAATGGTAGAATTCAACCTTGAATTGCTATGCATGTTGGGTATGGTTGTTGATTACTAACTGTTGCATGTGACATTTCATATGCATATGGGTTGTAAAGTAGCCTATTTAGAAACTACTCTACTGAGCGTAGCTCACCCTTCGTGGAAAAATATTTCAGGTGCGGGTTACACGCCAGTAGACGGATCCCACTCGGGCTCTTAAGGAGGAAGAAAAGCCGGGATGTGGCTTTATTTTGGGTTTTTGTAAAACTTTTGTCAAAGCTCAGTGTTGACATGTAATTATATGACAAGGGTTGTAATATAATATAAATGGATCATGTGTAATGTAGAAAACTTCATTATATATGTTTTGGATGGTTATAAAATGGATGTGATGAGATTGGAAATGGAAAATAGGTAAAACAGGAAATTCTGGGTAAAACCTTTTGGAAGGTCTCATCAAGCCTTCCGGAAGGTTTGAATAGAGACAAAGGGAGATGCTGCCCAGTGGGTGAAACCTTCTAAAAGGTCGACTCTAACCTTCCGGAAGCTCTTCACATTTTTTCTAAAACCTGTTGACCAGTGGGTGAAACCTTCCGGAAGGTCTAATCTAACCTTCCGGAAGGTTTGAACACACCTTCCAGAAGGTCGACATTTTTTTCTAAAAATCAGGGTTCCTATACGGTCAACCTTCCGGAAGGATTTCCAAAAATCTGAAATTTTGAGAATGCTTAGCTATACTTTTGGGTCTTGCGTACTCTTGTTTAAATGATGTAAATGGAGTATAAATTTGGGTATATTGGACCTCGGCTAGGTCAAACGGTTAAATGTACACGGGTTACACGTGTGGGTTATAATTCCGGTTAAGGGAAAACTATTAACGTGATGTCGGTTGCGTGATAATCACGGGTACTTCTGTGGGTTGATGGGTTATCAACGATAAATAAAGGATCCCTGGTTTTAGGGGTGTCACAACTTCGTATCAGGGCTTAGGTATACAATTACCTTGGGCTTGATAGGCATGAGTTTAGGCCATTGCATCCATTGTGCATTACATGTTATGTAATCTGTGTTATGTGAATTATATGCATGGTAAAATGTATGTGGAAAAGAGACACTAGGGTTAGAAAACATAACCTTGGGGGTTGAAAAACAAAGGAACGGGATTGTTCAGGGTGGAGATGTCTACTAGTGGTGGCACATGCTCTACTAGCGAGACAATGAGAAAAATCTCAAAAGTTTAACTTTGATCCCTACTTTGGGATACTAAATAAATACTCTATTGCTATCTGACATGTGTGTAGATGGCAAATCGGGGTAGAGAACGCTGTCGAGGTGGGCAGAACAACAACCAACCACCAACCTTTGACCAACAAGCCTTTAGAGAGGCTATTGTGGCCACCATTGCACAAGCTAACACAAATGTGGGCCAAGAAGGCTCAAACAACCAACAGAGGTTTAAAACACACAAGCCTCCGACTTTCATGGGAGGCCCGGATCCGATGGTGGTTGACCATTGGTTCCGGCAAGTCGAGAAGATCTTAGAGGCGATGAAAATCACCTCAGATGTGACTAAGATATGGCTAGTTGCATTCCAGCTAGAGGGAAAGTCCCAATTATGGTGGGATTGGGAAAAGGCCTCGAAGGACTTGGAGGCAATGACATGGGGAGAGTTTCGGGAGCTCTTCATGGGCAAGTACTTCCCAACGGTTGTCCGACAAGGTAAAGCTCGGGAATTCCTAGACTTGAAGCAAGGGACGATGACGGTGATGGAATATGTGGCTAAGTTCACTGAGTTAGCCCATTTTGCTGATGACTACGTGGCCACAGACATGGCCAAAGTAAGGAGGTTTGAGGATGGTTTAAAGTTGTTCATCTGGGGAAAAAATGTTAGTCACCGCCTACAAGACTTAGACTCAATGGTTGAGACAGCTATGACCATTGAGAGAGAGGTTGTGGACACACGAAGCATCTGTGAGGCGGGTGCTAAGGACAAAAAGAAGGAGGGTCAATCCTCTTCTTCTAGTTTGGGGAGGAGGCAGATGACTTCTACTCCACAGGGGTAGCAGGGACAAGGCTGTGGCCATCAAAGCCAAGGTCAAGGTCGATCCTCCCAAGGTGGGGGAAACTTCAGGATGACATATCAGGCAGGTAAGAGAACTTGTTATCATTGCCACCAACTGGGTCACGTGAGGTGGGACTGTTCCTAGAGGTAGGGATCCTAGAGTTATGGGGCATCCCAGTCCTAGTCGTCGGTGGGATATGCACAAACTTACCTTACTCCTCCCTACCCCACCAAGGGTCAGGGAAACTAGTATCAGTTCCAAGGCGCTGTACAGGCCCCTACTACTTCACGAGCAGGGACTCCGCAATCAGGCCAGATGGGCCAGGGCATGGGTCGGGGTCGAGGTTGAGGATAGGGCTTGCAGGTTGGAACTTTAGGGACCCAGGGGCGTGTTTATGCCATCAAACCTCAGGCTGAGCCAGTGGATCAGTTGGTTATCTAGGGTACATTTCTACTCTCTCGTTTATGGGCTAGGGTATTATTTGACTCTAGTGCATTACATTCATTCATTTTTGTATCATGTGTAAAGGATTTGGGCTCAGAGGTTGATACCTTGAAAGAGTTGTTGTATGTGAATTCACTCCTAGAAGCTACGGTATGTGTTGACCAAATATATCGGGGTTGTGAGTTAGAGATCTCGGGGGTTTTACTCACCGTGGACCTTAGGGTCATGGACATGTCGGAGTTCGACGTTATCCTTAGAATGAATTGGCTGACGACACACCGAGTCGTCATTGATTGTGACTGAAAGAGGGTCACCGCTTATACGTCGGATGGTGTTTGTTTTAAGTTTTAGGGGAAAAAGCACGATGCTTTACCCCAAGCCATGTACGACTCTCGATGGTACAGACAGTTGATGGATTGACTTGCGAGCCTTACCTTGGAGGACGAGATGAGATAGGAGTTGAGTCTACCTCGGATTGTATATGAGTATGAGGATGTATTTTCGAATGAACTACCGGAATTACCTCCCCTTAGGGATGTGGACTTCAGCATTGAGTTGCATCCTGGTACATTGCTCAGTTCTATAACTCCACATAGAATGACACCGGCAGAGTTGCAAGAACTCAAGGTCCAGTTATAGGAATTGTTGGACAAAAGTTTCATTAGACCGAGCACTTTACCTTGGGGCGCTCCGGAATTGTTTGTCAAGAAGAAGGGTAAGACCCTTCGATTGTGTATAGACTATCGGCAGTTGAATAGGGTCACTATCAAGAATATGTACCCTTTGTCAAGGATTGATGATTTATTTGACCAGTTGAGAGGGGCGTGGGTCTACTCCAAGATAGATCTTTGCACGGGTTACCATCAGCTGAGGATTAGGGAGGCAGATATCCCTAAGACGGCATTCAGGATGCGGTATGGACATTTTAAGTTTACCGTGATGCCTTTTGAGTTGACGAACGCCTCAGCGGCATTCATGGATCTCATGCATAGGGTATTCCAGCCCTACCCAGATCAGTTCGTTGTAGTTTTTGTTGACGACATCTTGATCTACTTGAAGACCAAGGAAGAACATGATGGTCATTTAAGGGTTGTTCTCTAGACCTTGATGGACCATTAGTTGTACGCCAAGTTCAACTAGTGTGAATTTTGGTTCACAGAGGTAAAATTATTAGGACACGTGGTATCGGCATCGGGTGTGTCAGTTGACCCGGAGAAGGTTGAGACAGTTATGAATTGGGAGAGGTCGAAGTCAGTCTTCGAGATACGTAATTTCTTGGGATTGACAGAGTACTATCGAAGGTTCATCGAGGACTTCTCCTGACTAGCTGCACCTATGACGAGGTTGACCCAGAAAGAGGCCAACTTTGAGTGGAATGACTCTTGTGAGAAGTTATTCCAGGAGTTAAAGAGGAGGCTTACTTCAGCTCCTATTTTAATAGTCCCAAAGAGAGGACAGACGTACACAGTGTACTGTGATACCTCCAAAGATGGACTTGGTTGTGTTTTGATGCAGTTTGGGAGGGTGGTGGCTTATAGTTCCCAGCAGCTAAAGAACCACAAGTAGAATTATCCCACATACGACATGAAATTGATGGCTATAGTCTTTGCCTTGAAGGCTTGGCGCCATTATCTGTATGGTGAGCGGTTCGAGGAATTTTCGAACCACAAGTCTAAAGTACATCTTCACTTAGCGGAACCTCAACATGAGGCAGCGTAGGTGGATGAAATACTTGAAAGACTATGACTTCACTTTGCATTACTATCTTGGTAAGACAAATGTGGTGGCTGATGCACTTAGCCAGAAGTCACGGGGTGTTGTGGCTAGTGTGGCTTTTCGAGAGTGGCGGATGCTTGAGACTGTGGGACAGTTTGGGCTGTATTATCGGAGTTAGGCTCAGGGTGTTTTAGAGATCTTGGTGGCTATGCCTTTCCTACTGAGCAAAGTGATTGAGTCCCAGGGGCAGAATTTAGAGTTGGCATCCATCAGGGAACGAGTGCAGGCTGGTACCGGTGATGAGGGTTGGACCATTCACTCGGGTGGCAGTCTTCGATATAGGGGAAGGGTTATAGTTCCCCTATTAGCAGATTTGAGAGAGGAGATCCTTAGGGAGTTCCATTACTCCCGTTTTGCGGTTCACCCAGGCGGCACAAAGATGTACCATGATCTTCGTCGCCAGTATTATTGGAGCGGGATGAAGAGGCATGTTGGAGACTTTGTCAGTAGATGTCTCACGTGTCAGCTGGTAAAGGATGAGCACCAAAGATCAGCGGGGTTGCTCCAGCCTTTGAAAGTGGCTGAGTGGAAGTGAGAGTATGTCATGATGGATTTTGTGACCCACTTGCCACAGACATCGCGAGGACATGACGCAGTGTGAGTGATAGTGGACCGGCTCACCAAGTCGGTACACTTTTTGGCGGTGCAGATGACCATCAGGCTGGAAGAATTTTGTAGGTTATATATACGAGAGATAGTCCGGTTGTATGGGGTGCCCATATCTATAGTATCGAATCGGGATCCCAAGTATACGGCTCACTTTTGGGAGAGTTTTTGGCGGGCCATGGGGACATAATTGACCATGAGTACGGTCTTTCATCCCCAGATGGACGATCAGTCAGAGAGGACCATCCATATTTTAGAACATGTTGCGGGCATGTGTTTTAGATCTCAAGGGTAGTTGGGAGGAACACTTACCCTTAGTGGAGTTCGCCTACAACAATAATTATCAGGCGAGCATCCAGATGACACCTTATGAGGCACTATATGGGAGGCATTGTCGTTCTCTGGTGTGTTGGACAGAGGTGGGAGAGAGACCCTTTATGGGTCCAGAGTTGATTAGAGACACCTCATAGAAGGTGGATCTGATATGAAAACGTCTTCTTACGACTCAAAGCCGATAGAAGAGTTATGCTGATAGACGGTGGCAACCTCTGGAGTTTGAGATTGGTGATCATATTTTCTTGAAGGTGATGCCTAAGAGAGGAATGGTCAGGTTCAGAAAGCAGGGAAAATTGTCGCCGAGGTTTATCGGGCCTTTCAAGGTACTCGAGAGGGTAGGTACAGTGGCTTATCGGTTGACATTACCGCTAAATCTATCGAGTGTTTACGCTATGTTCCATGTCTCTATGCTCCGGAAATATACTCCAGATCCGACACATGTGGTGGATTGGGGTGAACTGACAGTTGATGCAGATGGGACCTTCGAGGAGGGACCGGTACGCATCATGGATAGCCAGGAGCAGATTTTACGAGGCAAGACCATGAGACTGGTGAAGGTGTCGTGGCAGCACCGAGGAGTGGAGGAAGCGACATGGGAGCGTGAGGACATCATATGTACCAATTATCCGTTCTTGTTCGAGGAAGGAGGTACAATTCTTCTAGACATTTATGTTATATGAATGTATCATATGCATATGGTTGAATGTGTATATATGTGTGTGAATTTCGGGGATAAAATTCTTTTAAGAGGGGAAGAATGTAAAACCCGGGCAAAATTGGACTTTTTATGAAAAAGGACAAAACGATAATTCGCCACTTTGGTGTGAGTTTAAAACTGATATTTTTCTAGATTTCAGATGACGAAACGGACCTCACCATTGGATTCGTCTCGCGAAATATGGTTACCCTATCAATTTTTATTGAATTTCGAGATAGTCGAATTTTTTGTATTTTACGAGGCATACGGGTCTCAGATGACCCAAACATGAAATTTTTAATAAATGTTTCAAAAGTTAGAAACTAATTTAAGGCAAGTTAAAATAAAAATATTTTGAACTTGAACCAGGACAGAATTAATCGTTTCAGGGTAAAAATGGACCTTGGATAAGAGGGTCATGTGGTACGTTGTGGGCCAAGTGTTTAAAGAGTATAAAAAGGTGAAGAAATCAGATTTTCTTCCCCTGTAATCGGTTATGTCTTCTCGATAGAGATAGAGAGAAGAGAAAAGGGAGAAATAAGGGTTTCAAGTCTTCTCCTTGTGATCTAGGGCCGAGCTTCGCTCAAATCAACTTGAACCAAGAACAAAAAGTGTTCTACTCGTCGAGAGCTACAAAACCATTCCAAGGAAATCAAGTTTGGGCGCGATTCCAAGGATGCGATTTTGGCAGAGTGAAGATTCGAGCTTGAATCGGGATTCTTGAGGTCTCTCGAAATCGTTTTATATTTCAAGAGGTAGGGTTCCCTCCTAATTAGGTTTACTTTTAACGTAGAATGTTTGTATGAAAGGGGTAGGTGGTTAGATAAGTTTAACACTTGCTTATTGTGATGAAATTGGTGAAATGAGTATGGAAAATGAATAGAGTAATTTAAATCATGAATTGGTTATTTGAGATTGACAACAATGTGATTCATGAGTATGTGATTTGTGGGCATGTTAGGTGTTTACATTATACCTTGATGAAATTGGTATGTGATAGCATGAATATGTGATAACATGTTTGAAAAAATCATGTTGAATGAAATGTTGGTTTATATACATGCTTGGGATATATTGGTATTGATGGAGTATGAAAATACATGCTTTGACATAATGTCGTTGTTGCAATGAGGCATCACATTGCATATATTCGAGGACATCGCATCATGTGGGGGTGTGTGCATTGTTGTCGTCAACACTACTCTCGGTGGATGATGGGTGGGTTCGAGTAAGTTAGGTAGAAGACCTGGCTTGGTCTCACGTTGTGCACAATGAATGGGGTCGGGATTAGCTAGAAGGGTTAGAAGATCCCTCGGGTGCAAGGCTCGGTAGTTGGGGTACGCACTCCCTTGGTTTGGTCCATAAAGTGTGTGGATATATGCAGAACCCTCGGTGGAAGTCCATAAATTCTGTGTGGGTTGGGTTACCGTTGGTGTAAGTCCATGAATACTCACCCCAAGAAAGACCCTAGATTGGTGAATGTCATTTGATGCACAACATAAATGGCGAATTTGTACACATTGACACTTGCATGTGTTGGGGAGCCGGTGCGGGCTCGGGTTAAGGTGCATGAGTGAGTCTCATCTCATTTCATGGCATGACATGGTAGAATTCAACCTTGAGTTGTTATGCATGCTAGGTATGGTTGTTGATTGTTAACTATTGCATGTGACATTTCATATGCATATGGGTTGTAGAGTAGCCTATTTAGGAACTACTCTACTGAGCGTAGCTCACCCTTCATGGGAAAATATTTCAGGTGCAGGTTCCACGCCGATAGAAGGATCCCACTCGGGCTCTTAAGGAGGAAGAAAAATCGGGATGTGGCTTTATTTTGGGTTTTTGTAAAACTTTTGTCAAAGCTCAGTGTTGACATGTAATTATATGACAAGGGTTGTAATATAGTTTAAATGGATCATGTGTAGTGTAGAAAACTTCATTATATATGTTTTGGATGGTTATGAAATGAATGTGATGAGATTGGAAATGGAAAATAGGTAAAATAGGAAATTCTAGGTAAAACATTTCGGAAGGTCTCATCAAACCTTCCGGAAGGTTTGAATAGAGACAAAGGGAGATGCTGCCCAGTGGGTGAAATCTTCCGAAAGGTCGACTCTAACTTTCTAGAAGGTCTTCACATTTTTTCTAAAACCTGTTGACTAGTGGGTGAAACGTTCCGGAATGTCTAATCTAACCTTCTGGAAGGTCTTCACATTTTTTTAAAATTAAGGAATCTAGTGTGTAACTTTTTCCGGAAGGTTTGAACACAACTTCCGGAAGGTCGATATTTTTTTCTAAAAATCAGGGTTCCTGTAAGGTCAACCTTCTGGAAGGTTGGACAAAACCTTCCGGAAGAAAATTTCCAGTGGGCAAAACCTTCTGAAATTTTGAGAATGCTTAGATATGCTTTTGGGTCTTGTGTCCTCTTGTTTAAATGATGTAAATGGAGTATAAATTGGGGTATATAGGACCTCGGTTGGGTCAAACGATAAAATGTACACGGGTTACACGTGTGGGTTATATTCCCGGTCAAGGGGAAACTATTGACGTGATGTCGGTTACGTGGCAGTCACGGGTACTTCCGCGGGTTGATGGGTTATCAACGGTTAATAAAGGACCCCTGGTTTAGGGGTGTCATAAACCCAGAGGGAGTTAAATATTGGAAATCAAAACAAAAACGGTGATGTTGTTACAGATACAAAATGAAGTAGAAATTGCTTGTGATGTGAACTTAGAACAATTAAAATAACACTTAATTAAAACTGTGGAAATGCAATAATTAAAAGGTACACTTCATTTCTGGGATTCCACATGCATTATATTGTTTCGGTTATTGGAAATGCCATCTTATAGCAATTAACCACCATTTTACTGGAAAGTCAACTAGTACGTTTGATGTATATTAAACCATATCCAAGAACTGATTAGGTTAGTTGGCTGGTATATATTTAATGGAACAATCAAATAAAATAGGTAAACCAGAAGGCAAGCTATTCAAGAGGAATACTTGAATTACTTGATCGGCATCTCTGTACCATGCAACAATTAAACAACCCTAGTGAACCAGAATGCAAGCTATTCAGGAGGAACACTATAGGTATTCAACCAGCAGATTGATGATTCACTGATGACAAGATTCTGGTTTATACATTGATTCAAAAGCATTGGCTATGCCAAGACTTAACCCGTCTATAACCAATCAATCAGCAGTCACATAAAGCCCAATCGCATACATCACTGTATTATGCATGAAGTATATAATTAGTAGATAATATGATATATAGCATTAGGTACCGCTCAGTGTTCATAACCATGATCATATTATAAATGTAACCATCCATCAATAAGGGAGGTATATATACATTAAAGCATATTTAAAATATCGGCATTTTCATAACTTAAACAATATCGTACATATGTTCACCCTTTTACTAAAGGGTATAAGCGGACTACTCACGCCCCATTGCTATAGACAAGCAAGAGGTGCGATATAGTTCCATTACAATACAAAACAAAATACAGACAATCCTTCTCTAAGGAATAGTTGAAACACGACCACTCTTACTACTGGTTAGGGCACAAAAGTGGGAGAGGTTCAACTCTCCAAGTAAAAAAGAATAACATAAATGTAGAAGAAAGAAAAGTTGTCTAGAAAGTAGGCTGGAAGTGGTTCGACAGGGCCTCGCTATACTATTTCTCTCTCTCACTCACTCTCTGACTATTTCTGGCTCCCTAAACTGACCCTGACCTTCCTAACTTCCCTCCACTCTCTCTAGTTGTCTCTTTGACAAAATTTCACAGAATGTTGGAAATGGAACTGAGCTGCCCAATTTATTGGCGTTGGAGGCTGGTTTGAGGCGGTTGGGCTTGGGCTAACCAGTCAGGCTTCTTGCTGCCACTTTGGACCAATGGTAGAGAAGCAGAAGAGTTAAGGTGGTTTACTTACCGTCCAGATGCCGCCACCACCGTTCGGACGGTGGCAATCCTCTGGATTCCATCTTACTTTGTATGGTACACTGATGTATTAATTGCACTTTAATCCCCTTGCTAATTAGGCCTTGACACTTTGATCCCTTTGACTTTGCACAATTTCCACACAAAACCCTAAAAAATAACACATTTAACGCATTAACCCTAATTTCATCTGCTTTGACTATTTTAACTTACTTCATTAACACAATTAACCTATTAATTTGATTCATTGACGCACTAATTAATTAGGGTTAATCACATTATTGTTTTTAGGGATATGCCTTGGAAACTATGGCATATATTCTAAACTTTGTACCATCTAAGTCAATATCCCGTACTCCCACAGAATTGTGGACTGGCATAAGCTAGCCTGCGGCATGTTCGAATATAGGAGTCCAACACATGTGCTGAAAGGGAATAAGGATAAACTGTAATCAAGAATAGAAGTCTGCTTGTTTATAAGGTATCCAAGAGGAAGAAAAAATGGTCTTTTCTATAGTCCTAAGGATCAAAAGGTCATTGTTGGTACCAATACCCAATTCTTAAAGGAAGACTACGTGATGGATCACAAGTTCAAGAGTAGAATTATTCTCGAGGAGTTGAGAGGAGATAGATCAGGGAATATTCTTCAATACCAACTATATAAGAGGAAACATCCCACGAAAGAGTAGACAATATCTCATTGCCTCATTGTAGTGGAAGCAATATCGATACTCGTGCAGAACCTGCACAATATATCACTAAAGATACAGTAATGCAAGTAGTGCCTCATCGTAGTGGAAGGGTTATTCATCAACGCAAACGGTATATCTTATTGGGAGAGTCTTTGAAAGGATCCCTGAGGAATAGAATGCCAATCCCTAGACTTACAATGAAGCACTCCAAGATAAGGATGTAGAACTTTGGCAAAAGGTTATGATGTCTGAGATGGAGTCCATGTACTCCAATCAGGTCTAGGAGCTTGTAGAATCATCCGATGGGATAAAACTCATTGGATGTAAGTGAGTCTATAAGAGGAAGAGAGGATCAGATGGTAAGGTGGAAACCTTTAAGGCAAGACTTGTTGCAAAAGGGTTTAATCAGAAAGAGGGAATCGATTATGAGGAGACTTTTTCATCAGTATCTATGCTAAAGTCTATCTAGATTCTCTTATCCATTGTGGCTCATCTTGATTATGAGATTTGGAAAATGGACGTCAAGACAAAATTCCTTAACGGGAATCTTGACGAGTGCATCTATATGGTGCAACCAAACATATTCATATCAAATGGCCAAAAGCATCTAGTGTGCAAGTTTAAGAGGTATATTTATGGAATTAAGCAGGCATCTAGGTTTTGGAACATTCGTTTTGATCAGACTATAAAATCTAATGGTTTTGGTCAATTCCCAAATGAGTCATATGTGTATAAAAAGAGTGACAAAAATGTGGTGGTATTCCTAGTACTTTACGTGGATGATATCTTGTTTATTGGAAATGATGTGGAGGTGTTATCTTATGTTAGGATATGGTTATCCAATCAATTCGGTATGAAGGATTTGGGGAAGCTAACAACATCCTTGGAATCAAGCTTATTCGAAATCGTAAGGATAGGACGTTAGCCTTATCTTAGATTACCTATATCGATACCATTCTAGCCTGTTTTAGCAAGCAAAATTCCAAGAAAGATTTCTTCCTTTCAGACATGGAGTTTCTCTTTCAAAAGAGCAGTGTCATAGGACACCTGAAAAGACAAAGAGCATGAAGGTGGTTCATTATGCTTCGGTAGTGGGAAGTCTCATGTATGCTATGCTTTGCACTAAACTTGATATCTATTTTGTCGTTTGCATGGTTAGTAGATATCAGTCTAACCTTGGGCAAGAACATTGGACTGCGGTAAACAATATTCTTAAGTACCTAAAAATGACGAGAAATTATATGTTGGTTTACTAGGCAGTTAGTCTAGTACCCCTTGAGTACACAGACTCCGATATTTTGTCAGATAAAGATTCCAAAAAATCTACCTCAAGATATGTGTTTACCCTAGGAGTTGGAGCTATAATTTGGAGGAGTATCAAACAATCTTGTATTGTTAATTCTAATATTGAGGCCAAATATGTGGCAGTCTTTGAGGCAGCCAAAGAGGCAGTTTGTCTCAAAAACTTTCTTATGGATTTAGAAATGGTACTTTCAGTAAGATCGGTTATTACACTTTATTGTGACAATAGCAGAGTAGTTGCTGATTCAAAGGAGCCACGAACCTATAAGAAGGGGAAACACATTGAGTTTCTGTATCACCTTATACGAGATATCATGGGAAGAGGTGATGTATTGGTGACAAAGATTGCATTAGCAAACAGCTTGACAGATCTCTTCACTAAGAGCTTACCCGTAAAGACTTTTGACAGTTGCGTGGAGGAAATGGGAGTTAATACATGGCAATATGACTTTGAGTATAAGTGGAAGAATTGAGAGTTATATACTAAAAACTTACTTTTTATAATGAAACTTAGTTTATTATTTATTTCAATGTGGGTAAAATATTTGCATTATATTAAATATATGATATGTAGGTGTGTCTTTTATTTTAGATTGTAGATAATCTAGTGTGTAGAGTTCGAATTATACACAGAAGATTAGATCATCAGATCTTTGTATGATATAAGTAAGGTTTACAACCTTAGATGAAATTGGACATACCTTCAGTAGGATTGTAATGCAATCTTCTGGCATAGTCTGTCTTGGCTATAGAAGACTGTCCGATGTATCGAATTTTTGCACTAGTACACTTTGTGCATTGGACAAGACTATTATTGAGGTTTTTTTTACTGACTAAATAAGAAAATAAATACATTATGGTTTTTATGATTGCTTAAACTCTTAATTCTGAGATATTTAATTGACACGTTCATATAATGATTGTTACTTTAATTCATAAAAGAGTGAGATTCATATTTGAGCCAATAAACTCAGTGATTGAGAGATGACATTATTTGTATGGTGAGAATTAATTATTAAAAGAAATCACATCTAATTATTTAAATGAGTTGATGATGTCTTTTTGATAAAACTCATAAGTATTGTCCATGTCAAACCCTACAGGTGGATTTAATTATCCGACATGACAAATATATTGAGTGGTAAGATCTTAAGGATAAAAAAAAGTCAATTAAATATAATTTTCAATAATTTAATTAATTGAGAACATTTGTAATTTTAAACATTGAGAGATTATTCAACATATAATAATGAGGATCTCGAAATATAATTTTGAGATAAGGCCCAGGAGATCAAAAATAAGTTTTTAGTGGATTAATTAAGTGAAAATTGGGGTTGAGTCCTCCTTAAGGGACTTATAATGAGTTTAGTTCGCGTAAAGAAATTTATTTGGGGGTAAGTCCGTTTTTAATTTTACTTATAAGTAGTTAAATCCACTATTTTTTTAAAATTTTAAAATACCCTTCTAATGACTTAAAAAGTAATCTTTAACATTAAATCAATTTTCTAAACAGGTATCCTTGATTCACACTTGATGGAAGATTTTTTTCCTTAAAATGTAAAATTTAAATTTAAATTTTATATCACTGTCATTTTTCGCTCTCTCTCTCATTTTTTTTTTTGTTGAGAAGACTACAATTAATTTAATATGAAATGTTACTATGCATGTTGCTATTTTTTTTCCATGTTACTATTTTCTTGTTGTGCATATTACTATTTTTTGTTGAGTATCTTACTATTTTTTTTTTTGTGAGCTTATTATTATTAACTATTAATATTGAATGTTACTATTTTTTCGAAATATTAATATTCAATGTTACTTTTTTTACTAGTCATGTTACTATTGTTATTTTTTTCAAATATTAATATTCAATGTTACTAATTTTTATTTTTGAATATTGCTATCTTTTTTTTGTTTAAGTGGTACTATTTTTTGTGTTTAAATGTTACTATTTTTATTTATAATGTTACTATATGTGTGTGTGTGTGTGTGAAGGAAAGAGAAATAAATAGTCTTATCCTATATATGGATATAGATAAATATGAGAGAGAGAGAGAGAGAGAGATTTTAATATTAGTCAAACTTCTAAAATTTAGGAGTTGTTAGTTTTCGATTTGTTGTAAGTAAATATAACTAATAAGAGTATTTTGGACAATGGAGATCAAAATGGACTTAATATTAAACAAATTTTTTTGATGGATTTATCACCAAATAAATCCTCAAATAATGTCTGGCCTCTAAATTTCTCATTAATGTATTATTAATGGACCATAAGATGTTTGTTTTGAGTTGGACATAGGATTCCTAGGCCTTTTGAAAGCTCGACCCTTATTTCTTCTAAAGATCTTTACTGTAGTCCATAAATAAATGCACTCCCTAGTCTCTCAACTATAACATTTACCTTCACGTTTAGAAAAAGGCAGAGATAAAGCAAGGGAAAGAATTCAGAGAATTGTAGCCCACACTGAATCCAAATTTTTGGAGTGGAAAGTTATACGGTAGAAGATGGTGATGTTCATTGAGCATGTTGTTCGATTTGCATCTGTTCTTCATTCGTGCGGATCTACTCGTTAAAGGTAAACTATAATTCCGCTTTGTAGGATTAATAAACGAGTAAACCTTTTTATAATCTTGAGATTGTCATTAACAAATCTTGGGACTGTCGTTCCAATAGGAAAGAATGTGATTTTTTTTCGTTATCAAAGCTTTATCTTCTTTTCTGTTAAAGTTTTGATTTTTTCATGAGTTATGTCTTGCATTTGTGAGGCCAAGAAAGGGTGTTTTGTCAGTTTGTTTTAATTTGATTTTTCTGATAATCTTTGTTTTAGTTCGATTTGTCTGATAATTTTGGTTTTAATTCATTTTTTACGAGGGCATTGCTGGTGGCTGGAAATTATTTTTTCAGCATTTAAACATAGAAGGTTACCTGAACACCTTGGTGACTACTGTTAACAAAAAACTACTAGATCAATCAGGTTAGTCAAAGACAAAATTGTCCAGGCCAGCCAGTTTTATGACAATGTTGTTGGTGTTCATATTTCTATATTTACTTATGTCTTCCGAGAAGAATGTGGACTAATCAATAGTAAGGAATAGAACAATGCCATAAGTTGCTTGCTAGAATCCTTTTATAGTCCCCAAATTGCAAGTACCTTGGAAGTTTGTTGGTTCATATTTCTATAGCAGGACTTGCAGTGAGTCCACTATATTATGGATAATTTTTCATCAATTTTATTTCGAATTTGTGGGTTTTTGTTTTTGGTTTTGGTTGAAGTATGTGAATTTGATGGTTGGGAAATATATAACTCCGTTCATCTGTGAGGTACGTAGTTGCTTAATTTTGGTTAGCAATCTATATTTAATTTTTTTGGCCAGAAGTTACTAATTCGATTAACAATTTAAGTGTGAATATACCCTTGGAAATAAGTTTGATTTTTTTTATGTACAATATTGATGTACGTGTGAATGTACTCAAAAAATTGGAATCCCGTCATTTTTAAGCTCTTATGTTAACTTAGGTTTATTATTCTACTATGTGTTTCCTATAAATGCAGTAAAGGGCACTAAGTGTTGGGTTAAAGTGAGTTTGCTAAATTTGTGATTCATCTGATAGAGTTTGGATTCAAAATTGAAATCGATTGTTATTGTGTTGTTAGTGAAAGAGTTTGATAATTGTCGTGTTTCCGTAGGTAGCACTCTGTTGGAAATTTTGATGTAAAGTAAAGGCAAAGAATGGGGGTCTGTTCGCAACGATGAGGCATGCGGCTGATGCTAGAACAAGGAATGGCTCCCACTCCTCTATTTTGTTGATTTCTATTATGTCGATGGAAAGACATTGTTTTGATTGTTTGGTTATGCATGTGTTGTGGTTTTTTATGTGTTTTTGTCTAATGGTACATTAGATCAATTGGGTGTTTGATTGTTGCGAATAATTTTTTTCCTTTTTTTTTTGTTGTTTGTTTTTTTCTTGAGAATTAGTAAGTTTGATTATAAGCCAAATGTTGGGGATTGGATTTTATGGAAATTAGGGTTTAAAAATTATGTTTTTGATGAGGGAATATAATTATATGAATTTGAAAATATGTTATTTTGCTTCACTTCATGCACTTTTGCTAGCATAATATTTTAATATTATCCAGTTATTTGTGACATATTCATGCGGTGTACGAGATTTATAACACAGTACTTTAAGATGTGTACATTATCTTATAAAGTAAAGTTCTTCCATCATTTAGTTTCAAAAACATTATGACTTTTTCTTGAATCCAACAAAATGTAGTAGTTAAAGGCTTTTAAAATTAAACATATGTTTTAGAAAATTTTCAATTAATTTTTAATTTCAAACACCTCCTAAATATTCTCATGCCAAAACATCTTCCTATTGAAATAGTTTTGTATTCTGTGTAGAGAAGGGCAAAATCGTATAACTAATAGCCTCCGTAGTCAAGTCACACCACAAAATGTAGGTTTGAGATATTTCATAATTTCCAAACCTTAGTAGTTAGTGTGTGGTTTTAACAATCTTAAAGCTATTGAGAGTAATTTTCTAAAAAATTATAGGAAGAATTATACTCAGATCTCTTAAAAGTTTATCACTTAATCATTTAACTTCTCTAATATTTAAAATATTATATATAAATCCCTTAAAGTTTGTAAATACAAGACACTTAGACCCTTTAAAATTTATAAGTGTGTAATATTTAGACACCTCAAACTTTAGATGTTATATTTAAATAAAAAAAAAATACTCTAATTAAAGATAAAATATCAAATATTTTAAATTTTACAACAAAAATTCATATTCTTTTATGATATATTATTAAAATAAGATCAGAAATAAAATTTAATTTTTTTAAAAAAATTATCATTATTATACAATTATACTATCTATTGAAATTTAATTTTTTCGTTTAAATTGTCAAATTAAATTATCAAATTACCATCAATTAAAGTTGAAAGATATTGTATTCATTATAGTTTGACCCCTTGTTTATTTTTTAGTCTTATTCAATAGATAGTATAATTGTATACTAATTATAATTTTTTAAGAAAAAATTAGATCTTTATTTTTTATTTTATTTTAATAAATGACATAATAGAACATGAATTTTAATTGTAAAGTTCATGTTCTATTCTGAATCACTTAAACCACTTATTTGATTTTAATTTTATTCTAATAGATAGTATAATTGTATACTAATTAAGAAAAAATTAATTTTTTAATTTTAATTTTATGTCAATAAATGATATAATAGAACATGAATTTTAATTGTAAAATTTAAAATATTTGATATTTTGTCTTTAATTAAAATATTTTTTATCTAAATATAATATTTTAAATTTAAGGGATCTAAGTATTGTATATCTACAAATTTTAAAATGTCTGAATGTAATTTATTAACAGATTTACTTCTACTACCGGTAGGGATTTTGTATAATATATTTTAAATATCAAAAAATTTGAGTGATTATGTGAAAAATTTCGGGACCTAAGTATAATTCTCCCAAAACGCCCCCTATATCCGATATCCAACTGTGAACACCGTTAAATTTAGCCAAAAGTTTCTCCATTTTCTTCTTTTCTACTCTCCTCGACTATTACCTATGATTTGTTTGGCAGCACAAAAATTCCACATTCTGAATGTTGGAAATTTTCGATTTTATGTTAACAAAAGCCCCACATCGAAATCGAAGCGAATACATTTAGGGAGAGATTTTTCAGAATTGAATTCATCGCTATCGATTCGAAGAAGAAGAACAAGAACAAAAATGGCGGTTGAGCCGACGACGAAAGCAAATGTTGGAGCAGCGATAATGTTAACGTCTGGCGCCAGCGGACCCGTTAACGCCCTGTTGTCGCTGCGAGCGCTGAAGAGTTTGGCAATGCTGATCCATGCGTTTGTGTTGCTTTTGCTATTGCCATTTCGAGGCCGAAAGCGTTGCATGACAACGTCTCCGTCAATGATGTCATCGTCTTTGTCGTCCGGGTGTTCGGACAAAGGTCACAATAAGGAGGAGAAATTACACGACAAGAAGGGTAAGACGGTGGCGAGGGTGCCGGCGAGGATTGTGCCGTTGGAAGAGCAGCAGTGCGGTGGTCGTGGATCAGGAGGTGGCCGCCAGGAGAGCGCTTGCCATTCGGAGGGTGGTGCAGGATGATAATGATGGTGAGTCGGTGAGGGAGTTTTCGCTTTTTGTTACTTCGAGAGGAGACACCATGTTTACTCAATCCTGGACTCCTGTTTCATTCAAAATCAGGTAATGTTTAGTTTTGTTTTTAATTTTTGTTGATGCATTAATAGAACGGAATGGGAAGATGAAAAATTATATATCTAGCCAGCACAAATAATTGGTTTAAGGTTTTGTTTGGTTTGATTTAGTGTTAGATTGGTTTCATTTTTATTTTCATATCTTATTACTATTTGTTGGATTGAAACTTCGTCAACCCAGATATCCGAAATCTTTTTCATGGATCTCTCGAATTGATTCTTTGTTTCATAATTTACAAATTAGGAATGGTATATATAGCCATCCCTCTTAGATCAGTGGATGACCTGAATTTCCATAGTCCTTTTGGTTCTATATCTAGTTTTAGTAAGATTCCCACACTTTGCATTTGTTGGATGTTTCTTTTTGATTTTTTTTTCCATTTATGCTTTTTTTTAATAAATGTTATGACATCTCAATTTCATTCAATCTGGCATGGAGAATGAACAGACAATCTTTATGTTATTAGTCTTGTTAACATCGGACTTTTTTTAAGTTTCTGAATACTAAAATTCAGTGAGCTCCATAAATATGCTGGAATGTTTTGTTTTCATCTGATAATTACCTGTTACAGAGCATAATTGGCTGCATTCCGAAAGTGCAGAGATCTTAGATTAAAAGGCATATTCGCACATACATTGCTGGACCGCACTTCGAGAATTACAACACCCATGTGTCTTTTATGACCGTGACTCCTTTGTTTTCATCACAATGCTCGTCTAATGTAATGCCACTGGTGAAGAAGTCATTATACTATGTGCAAGTGTATACATAGGGATAATGTTGGCAGCAGTGCGATATTATTCCTGACGACACTCTACAATTGGCACACGATTTTAACAAGTTACTGTTCAGTGTTCTGAAAAAAAAAACTGACTTCTGTGGATGACTTCAACAGTAAATGTATTTTTCATGATGGATCATGACTATTTAGCATCAAGAATCAAAATATCATTTCGAAATGATCGAAACATCCGAAACATTTTCGTTTCCAAGAAAATCGAAACGAATTAGTGATGAAATCGAAATTCTAATTCTTCGAAGTGTTCTATAATGTTTCGAAATGTTTTGTTATATTTTAATAATTTACATAATTATTTTGAAATGTTTCAAAGTATTTCAAGATATTTTGGTATATTTCAACCAATATTTTAAAAAAATAATTGTTAAATTTTTTTTTTTATCTGTTTTCAAAACTGGTCGAAACGTTTCGATACATGTCAAAACGTTTCCGTTTTCTAGGTGACTGAAACAATGCACCGAAACTAAATTTTAATCCTTATTTAGCATGCACTGCATATGGATACTTTCATGACCTTTTGAAGTCTAAACTGCTAACATTCATTCCCCCCACCCAAAAAAAAAAAGAATCAGAAGCTTGTTCTGATAACACAGGAGAGGTTTAGAATTGTTTTCATACAAGACTAGGCATAAACCTGGGCAAAGTTATGAGTGGATTTTACGAATAGCCAGGCCAAAGTAGTTGAACCTTGATTTTTTTCCGTAATTTGACCACATCCTATTCATTTAAAAATGATATTATGTTTTCATTAAAAATAATAAACATCAGTGAGCATCATTTAAAATTAAGCGTAAAATGGCAAAGGGGTTAATGGATAACCACATGAAAATCGAGCTTTTGATGAGAATCATGTAGAAGGATTTTGTATTTTATAGGAAAAAACTTTGGACTATAGTCTAGCTCTAAATTTTTCACCTCTCATTATGCCTCAAATGTCCATTAGGTTGTAATTTTGCTTTAATAGTCTAGCATATCACTAGATTAATCCTCAGTGACCTACTAAACTCTAAAGCCATGCGAAAATAATGTAGTTACACAATATGTTCTGTCATTTGAACGTGCCTAATTTTTAGGCAAGGACTTGGAGTCATCTAAAGACACATAGTACACTTTTGTGTTAGAACATTCTCTCCTATTATAATACTGCTTAGTTTGGTAACGATTGTAGTGTATATGATAATTAGTCATAACCCGTGCGTGAAGGCACAATAAAATATAAAATTCTAGTATTCAAAAAATTAATCTCACTATACCAAATTTAAAATTAATGTTTTGCTTACATCATTTAAAATTAATTTATACCTATTATTTTCTTAAAAATAGTGTCAAAATTTTCTCAAAATGCATTACTCGATAAAAATTTTTCAACATATGTATACTATCGTGTATGAATAATGTATAAAATAAAAGTTGTGTTAAACTACAAATTAATTAAATATTAAGTGATTGAACATACGATAGAATTGGGTGACATGATTTTTTTTTTGGGGGGGGGGGGGGAATGTATAGGGGATAAAGATTCAACTTGATAGCTGATTTATTATATAAATTTCATATTGTCTTGTGGGAAGGAAATCGAATGGTTTGATTTCATGTAATTCCATCTAGTGTATATCTTTGTTTCAGCTCCTTGGTAATGGATAAGAAAGATTGTTTGTTTTAAGTCACTGGCTTCTTGCAGAACTAAAGTAAATTCTTTGGAGGCAATTTTTACAATATTTAAATAGGGAATGAATACTTGCATCTGGTTCAACTGAATGTTCAATGTGTCAAAGTCACAAAATGATCTCCCTTGTAATCCTGTAGAGTGGTTCTTCTACTTCTAAAATGATTTATTTTCCTTTAAATCGCCGTTCAAAACGTGACTTAGTTGCACCTAAAATGGATTCATTTGTCCTGTGCAGGGGACTGGTGGTTCTGTTGCATGGCCTGAATGAACACAGGTTTGTATGTGTAATTTCCTTTCAGATTTAATGTCATGTTGAGTTGATTCCTTATTTTGTATTGCTTAAAATAAATGTTTCTTTTGAAACAGTGGCAGATACAGTGATTTTGCTAAGCAGCTGACTGCCAATGGATATAAGATCTATGGAATGGATTGGATTGGTTAGTTCAGCACCATTACCACATGCTGAATATTGATATTTAACTGTTAATATAGTCGATCAGAAATTATTTACCAGGAGTTTCATTCAATTTGAGCTAATTTTTCTGTTTGGAGGAAGAAAAGAAGGGGGGGGGGGGGATATGTAATAGTCCTGTTTATAATTCCTTCTTAAATATGATTTTTGCAGTTTCAAAGGTTGTTTTATTATGTAGTTTTTGCACACCAGAGAGCTGTAAATTCAATGTAGGGGATAATACCCGAAGGCAGATACAGATTTTGTTTTGATTGTATTTTTATTTGTCCATTATAAGGACTGCACGAAATCCCAACTCGTCTAGCAAAATACAAGACATATATAGGCTATAATTTTGGACCTACTTCATTAGTCTGAATCACTCCACTTTTCCTGCATCTAGATCGAGTTTATTCTTAGTGATTCACAAAATCTATCTTCTCTTATTAAGCATGTGTTACATATGTTAATGTTACAAGTTTATGGAAGTAGCAGTGTAAGTATTTAGTGTTAAACAATCTAATAAAAGAGAAACACAAGAGATAAGAAAAGAGGAGGTTATGATTTTATTGATACTGCATAATTCAATTGAATACAAGGAAGTGATTTAACCTAAATACAAAGAGACTAAATATAGGCTAAACAAAGAGAAAGTAAAAGACTATTCTACCCTTAATAAACAAAATAACCAATAACCCTATATTTCTTAACATCTCCCCTCAAACTCAAGATGCGGCAGCTACAAGCATCGAGAGTTTGCCAACTAGAAAACGAAAACGGGAAATAGAATGTGACTTGGTAAAGAAATCTGCAATCTGAAAAGAAGAAGAAACAAATGGCAAAGTAATGGTGTCATGCTTGAGATGATGACAAGTAAGGTGACAATCGATCTCAATGTGCTTAGTTCGTTCATGAAAAACTGAGTTTTGAGTAATCTGAATAAAACTCTGGTTGTCACAATACATAGGAGTGAGATGACAAAGAGAAACTTCCATATCTGCAAGTAATCAACGTAACCAAATAATTTCTTTGGTAGTAGATGTCATAACATGATATTCTGCTTCGGTTGAAGATTGAGAAACAATAGATTGTTTCTTGCTCTTTTAAGAAATAAAAGAATCACCCAAAAAGATATAGAAAACTAGTAACAGACTGTGGATGGAAGTTAAAGACTCGTCCAGATATTGCGATCTGTGGGATCACTGCCATGATCAGCATCAGAGTATGCACACAGCTCCAAGGAAGAGGTGGATGGAAGTTAAAGACTCTGAAAGACTGTACCCCGAAGATACCGCAAAATACGAAGAACAGCTGCCCAATGAACTGTAGTAGGAGAAACAACAAAGTGACTAACAACATGAACATCATATGCAATATCTGGACGAGTAATAGTGAGATATACCAAGCTCCCAATAATAGTACGGTATAAAGTATGATCTGACAAAGGTAAACCATCATAAGAAGAATACTTTGTGTTAACCTTAATGGGAGTATCTACAGTCTTATTATCAGTAAGTCTAGCTCGCTCAAGAATATCTGCAACATATTTCGACTGAGAAAGAAGATAACCTCTAGGTGAGTAGGCTACCTCAATATCCAAGAAATATCGTAGAGAACCCAAATCCTTCATTTTAAACTGTCTAGATAACTCTGTCTTCAAAACTGAATACCGTCAATATCATCACCAGTAATAATCATGTCATCAACATATAAAGACAAAATGATACGACCTGCATCAGTGCACTTAACAAAAAGAGTAGAATCATGACTATTAGAAAGCAAATCCAAGGGAAGAGATCACAACAGAAAATTTCTCAAACCAAGCACGAGGTGCTTGTTTGAGACCATATAACGCTTTCTTGAGCTTGCAAACATACCCAGAATCATGTGAAATACCAGGAGGGGGCGCCATATAAACTTCTTCTTGAAGATCTCCATTCAAGAAGACATTTTTAACATCAAGTTGACAGATATGCCACTGACGAACCGAAACAACTACAATAAGAGTACGATTAGTAGTCATTTTTGTAACAGGAGCAAATGTCTCCTCATAATTCATACCATACTATTGAGAGTACCCTTTTACAACTAGGAGGTAGAGGAACCAAATCCCAAGTACCTATCTTTTGCAAAACAGAAAGTTCCTCATCCATAGCTTGCTGCCAAAGAAGATCAAGAATTGCCTCTTTATAGGAAGAAGGCTCAGAGAGACAATGAATAGAAGCTAAAAAGGAAGTAAAAGATGAAGAATAACAAGAATAAGCAAAATCTGGTAACTTTGTGGACTTACGAATGCATATGGATTGATGTAGAGGTGGATCCACAATCTCAGATGAAGCTTGAGGGACCATAGGAGAAGAGATAGTTTCAGGTGTGCTAGAGAGTAAAGTGTCAGTACCTGCAGAATGATCAGTACGAATTGGTCAAGTATAATGTAAAGATAATGAGGTAAGAACATGAGAAGAGGTATTTGAAATACTAGAAACATGAGATGACAAACTATCAGAATCCTCAGAATCATCAGAATGATCAGTAGCATGTCTCATTAAAAAAGTTAAACAAATGAAGTCATCTTGTATTCCTAAGATTGTAATTAACTCTTTAAGGCCTAGGGTCGAGTTGGTCTACTGAACTACACTGATAAGCTGCAAGTAGTCTGAACTTGATAGCCTTGGAAATTGTGCAACATGTGAATAAATCCGTGGGTGCTTATTTTATCTATGTGATTCTGGAATGTTATACTGGTATTGGCAATAGAAATATAGCCTGATTGGAATCTCAGTAATTTTTTTAATCCCTATATTATAAGCAACTGAAGTTCTGTATTTCATTCTTAAAAATAACAAATCTCAATGAATAGTTGTCTAATGCATTTTCTATTATTATTGTTATTTCTTGTCTTATCCTTTGTTTCAGAGTTAGTTATTTAGGGAACTCGTTTGGTAATTGTAGTTTGTGGTTGCATCTTTTCCTTTCTCAAGAAAAAGCAGAAAATATTAAATGAAGGACAAATGGAGGCGATAGAGCCATCCAAAGTTTCTTAATGTATTTACTATAAGCCTGATTGGTTAAGTCTTTGTTGTTTGTCTTAGGTTTTGACTTTGGACACTCTAATTAGTAGGAGATAGGAATAACATTTTTAAAACTAGAGAAGGTCTGTTTTCTTCTCCTAATGTGTGTGTGCATGAGAGAGAGAGAGAGAGGGGGGGAGGGAGGGAGGGAGGGAGACTTTTCGATCTCGAATTCCATATGTTTATTTTCAAAGATGAAATGCTCACAAAATTGTACATCTTGGAATGAGTCAACACTTGCAATTCTCAAATCTAGGGGTTTTCTTCGAGTGTGGACTCCGATGCATTTTTTCTTGGGGTGCCATCCTAGTCTTGCTATTAGCGGGTTGTATTTTCTTTGGTATGCCCCTTTTAGCTGTACATATTGGTATCTTTCATGTACTTCTCTCTAATACTTATTAGAACAAAAGGAGGGTGTCTACTAGCCGGATAGCTCCTTATAAGAGTTTTATTTGTTGTAACTTGATTTTATAGACATAAAAGGTAAAACTTCTTTGTGGATATCTTTTTCTTTTTCTTTTTTTAAAATATAAGTACCTTCAAGGTTGTATGAACAGGATAAGGCTTCATACATGTGACCTTCGCTAGATTCAGTAGTGGTAGGAGCCTCACGCACTAGGTTGACCTTATACAAGTGCCATTTAAATGGACCTTGAAATGGGTGGTCTAGCTTCCTGTAATTCTTGCTTATCAACTTCCTTATTACAAATGACAATTCCTCTTGGCATCATAAATTTCTGTTAAAGTCGACCATTCAAAGGAAAGGAGTTCATTTTGATTCTCAGAGAGTAATAATCCATGTTTTCAAGCTTCAAAAAGCATGTATAGGGGCTTCTATAATCTAGTTTATGCTTAGTAGATGTCTAGGCTGAAGTATAATCTAACTCTGTGAACTCCTTGTATCCAGATTTAATGAATTTTCTTGTTGGTTTTTCTTTCTTTTTCCCCAATTAAAACTTGTGTCGATGCCATGCAGTTATTTGATATGTCTTCGAAGACGGTTGCCTTATTAATGTATTTACGATTTTGTAGTCTAGATATCATAGTTCTTCAATGATGCATCTATATTTGGTTGTTGCGGGGATTGCATTTATTCCAATTCGGATGACCATTGGTGCCAAAAAAGTAACATATGAAGCTCCTCCTAATAAGTAAGCTTATCATTTGAGTCTTTGCATCTGGCCTTGTGCATATAAGAATGGTGAAGGGAGGATGCATTCTTTTCGAAAAAGCTAGAACCTTAAAACTCTCTCTCTCTCTCTCTTCTTCAAGTTGAAGGAGCAGAAGCCCAGAATTGTGAGGTCTCTCTAGGAATCTAATCTTTTCTTTGTCTTGAAAAACAAGCCACTCTTTGAGCCCTTCCTAGGAATGAAGTTTTTTAGAAAATGCTGGCTGTGGTCTTTGAAACAGAACATTCTTTTGGTACACAATGTGCCTCCTGGCTACAGGCATGCAGTTACGGTCACTCTTTTTTCCAACATTAGGTCTTGAATTGCTTTAAGGTTTGATCTTTCTGTGTTTACTTGCAATAGAGATTTAAACTTGTCTGTCACTAGGTTCCTCCCGTAAATATACTGGGTGTTGCCCTCTGTATCTTCTGATCCCCTTTTTTAGTTGCTTCACTGGGTGTAAGGCTTTGTGTTCAACTCTCTCTCTCTTTCTCTCTTTCTCTTTCTCTCTCCACCCCATCCTTTCTTATGAGAACTTGGGTTTAAAGGACGTAGATGTAGGCAGCTTATTTGTAGCAAGAGAACAAGGTTCTGTAACTGCTTGTACTGGTGGTTCTTATATCTAGTTATTTTTGTTCATATCCCTTGCTTATTTGTTTATCAGTCAAACATTTGACTTATTTTTATCAAATTTTCCTCTTTCTGTAGGCCATGGCGGAAGTGATGGGCTGCATGCCTATGTTCACTCTTTGGATGATGCCGTTGCTGATATGGTATGCTTTGGGGTGAATTCACAAGAGTAGAAGTTACTTGGTACTATGTGTATGTTGAGTGAATCCACTAATGTGTCTTATTACAATATAGAAATCATTTCTTCGGAAGGTTATAGCTGATAATCCAGGCTTCCATGTTTTTGCTTTGGACATTCCACTGGTGCAACCATTGTCATCAAGGTGAGATTACTTTAATGTGATATTTTCCTGAATCATTTCTTCACTTTTTGAAGCCAAACTTGATATACATACATCTAAAGTGTGTGAGTTTTCAATTTCTAGTATTGAGTTTCATGAATTCCTGTAGGCTGTACTTGACCCAAAGGTAGAAGCTTGCATAGCAGGTGTTGTGCTGACTTCACTTGCTGTAGGAGTTCAGCCAGCGCATCCAATTTTTGCAGTAAGAAAACTCTTTATATGACCCTGACTGTTTGAAATTCTAAACAAAAATAATATTTCTAATCTAGCGATTCCAAAAAATTCATTTTTTTGTTGTTAGAGGAGATTGTGTTTTGAAAGTTCATTTACCTTGATGCCAGGCACTTGCCCCTGTTTTTTCCTTCTTGTTGCCAAGATACCAATTCAGTGCTGCGAACAAGACGTTTCTCGGGACCCAGAGGCACTCCTGGCAAAGTATTCAGACCCCTTGGTGTACACTGGATCCATCAGAGTGAGAATTGGTTATGAGATACTTCGAATTGCATCTTACTTGCAACAGAACCTGAGCAAAGGGAAAGTACGGTTCCTAGTTCTCCATGGCACTGCTGATACAGTAACTGAACCAGAAGCTTCTCAAAAACTCTACAAAGAGGCCTCCTCAACTGACAAAACCATCAAACTGTATGAAGGGTTGTTACATGATCTGCTCTTTGAACCTGAACGAGGAGAAATTTTGAAGGACATTATTGAATGGTTGAATTGTAGAACATAAGGTTAGGTAGTCCATGGAAAAGGAAACTGAGTTGTCTGACCAGAAGGCATTGAGATTATTTGGCAAGCGTTTTCATGGATCGCTGCTTTAAGCTTTATGCTGGGAAAACAGGAAAAATTCTGCTACTAAATAAAATTTCAACATATTTATGCCAAAAGTTGACACTGTTGAGTTCTAAACACAGGTTTTTGGGTTTAATAAGTCCCTCGTTGGTTTTTGTCTTAATGTAACTCCCTGGAAAGATGAGATGTGCTTGCTGTTCTAGAGCTATTTCATTATGTGTGATGGTAGGCAAATGCCATTAATAATGAATGTCAGGCAAGATTTTCAGTAATTATTTTCTGAATTTCTCTATCCCTTGATTCTTTTATTTTTCTCTCTCCTTGTTTTGTGTTGGTCGTGTGGAAACTAAAGAACTTGCCTATTGATGCATATAGTTTTAGCTACTGACCAAATCCTTCACAAATTGACTTCCCAATGTGAGTTGTTGATAAATCAAATTGTGTGGAGATTTCCGTAACGAAATAAAAAATTTATCTAGATTTATCTGGCTTTTGCTCAAGTTGCCAATATCTCATACCTGCTGCTGTGTATACTTGACAACTGGATTGGGGGGTTTCTGGCTGAACCTAGCATTGGCCAACATAATTTGTTATAGTTGATAAAAAGATATACAATTTCTGACTTTGATGTAGTCTTAATAATAGTAAAACATGATACTCCTATTTCTTGTGGAAGCACATAAACAACCAAAATATAAGGAAAGCAAAAGTGACAGAAAGAGATAAAGTAAGAGAACAAAAAACAAGGTAGTGTAATTGCCGACCCTATGCATGGAGTATGACTGGTTTTTATAGGCAGAGGCCTAGTGTAACTATTGGAGATTGGGTTAATGTTATGGCAACTGACTCTTGACTTATTTCTAATCACTACACAAGGAGTCACCACCTTGTACGGACAGAGATGACGGTAAGGAAGTTTTGAAAAACCTAAGTTATCCGATAGTTGAAAATAATATGTAGTGAATAGGTTAAGATTGAATGTCCTTACCTGGTACTCAAAGGCCTTTATTTATAGTGATAGAAAGTTGTGTTCTAAAGGAACTCGTGTGAAACCCGGGTAAATTTCAATTTTTCCTGAAAAAGGGTAAAATGATAATTTTTCACTATAATGCATATTTAAAATACTCATATCTCTAGACCTCGGAGGGGGGGGGGGGGGGGGGGAAAGGAATTCACCATTGGATTCGTAACGTGAGACTTAGTTACCCTGTCAAATTTAGTTGAATTCTGAGATAGTCAGATTTTTGCACGTAATTCGAGGTGGCTGGGTGGCGGATGACCTCACGAATGTCTCCATAAATAAATTTTATAAAAATTCCTTATAATTGAGTTAAAGTTCAAATAAAATTAATTTGAACTTAAACCAGGATCAAATGAATCGTTTCGGGGCGAAAAACGGATTTAAAATTAGTAAATGAGCGATGCGATATGGATCGCACGTTTAAAAGTATAAATAGGGGCTAAATATCTGAAAAATCAGATTTTTCTTCTCCTTAGCTGGCTGGTCTCACACGTTTGAGAGGAAGAGAAGGAGAGAAGAGAAAACTTGATTTCTACATTTCTTCCTTCGATTTACGAAGATCCGTCACTCGGAATCACTTGGACCAAGAGTTAAAATTGATCACCATGACAAGGGCTACGCGTACGTATCAAGAACAAAGAATTTCACCGAAGATCCAAGAGGAGGCTTTGGGAGAAATCAAGATTTGTGGGGCTTGGGAGGTGTTCTTGAAGCTCTAGTCTTCGATTCACGCTCCAAGAGGTAGGGTTCTTCCTACTTTGATCCATTTTCGACTTAGAAGGCCCTTAAGGAAGGGTTAGGCTTATGGGATTGTGTATCCCTTGCCTACTGTTGTTGAATGGGTGAAATGGGTAGAATACATTCTATCTTCACTTTTGGTATGTGAAAGTCACTTGTGCACTTCCTTGAAAAATTGTGTTATGTGGGCATGTCTTGTGTTTACATGGTGCCTTTGTGATTAAGTGTGTTATTGACATAAAAATTGTGATAACATGCTTGGATATTGTGTTGTGAAAATTGTCGATGTATATACATGCTTGTGTTATATTGACATTGTGAAGAATTATGAGAGATATATGCTTATGATTTAATTTTGCCATGAGATATATGAAATGTGTTGAAATTATTCATGTGACATTCATTACATATTGAACATGGTAACAAACATGCAATGGTATATTTCATTGCATTTGCACGGAACATAGCATTCGTGGTCATCGACATGGGTGTGGGCATGTGTGCATGGTTGTTGTCAACACCACACTTGGTGGAGGACGAGTGGACTCGATTAAGCTTGCTCGAAGACCTGGCTGAGTCGCACGGGTTGCATGGTAATTAGGGTTGGGGTAGCAAGAAGGGGCTAGAAGATCCCTCGGGTACGAGGCCCGATGATTGGGATACGCACTCCCTTGGCTTGGTCCATGAAGTGTGTGGGTGTACGCGGAGCCCTTGGTGGAAGTCCATGAATTTCGAGTGGGTTGGAGACTCTTGGTGTAAGCCCATGAACATCCACCCCATACAAAATACCCTAGATTGGTTAATGTCATTTGTTGTTCAACATAAATGGCGGATTCCAACACATTGACACTTGCACGTGTTGAGGAGTTGGGAAGGGCTCGGGTTCATATGCATAAGTGAGGCTCACCTCATTCCATAGCATGGCATGCTAAATCCCAACATTGAATGCATATTCTTGGTTGGAATGTTATGATTTGTGGCTTGTTTGCATGTGAACATTTCATGTGCATTTAGATTGAGAAGTAGCCTCTGTAGGAGATACTCTATTGAGCGTTGCTCACCCTATATGAGACACATTTCAGGTGGAGGATACACGCCCGGGGATGGCTCTCACTCGGGGCCTCAAGGGTGAAGAGAGACCAACATGTGGTTTTTAACCTTGAAGTTTTGTAAAACTTTTGGTTAAAAATGGTTTTTGACATGTAAATATTATAATCATATTTGAATGCTTGTAATAGAACTTTGTAGGGATCATGTATAATGTAGAAAAACTTCATTATACATGTTTGAGATGAAAATGATAAGGTTTGAAAATGAAAAACAAGTGAAACAGGGAAATTCGGACAGAGCGTACCGGTACGTGTATCGGCACGACGTTGTCCAGAGAGTTCACGGTGCCAGTACGCTTTCACAGATTTTCAATTTTTTTTGTTTTACTTCCACAAGCTTTTGGGCTATGCATTTCTTCCTCCCAAGAGTATAAATGGACATTAATGGAATACCAATGATGGTATGTGGGACCTAGGATGGGTCACTCGCTTAAAAGAAAATATATTTTGTATTTTTAGAAAATCCCGGTAAAGGAGATGTGCTGCCGTGGTGTTGGGTTAACTGGTGTCCACGAGTATTTCTGCGGGTTAATGGGTTATCAACGGACTTATAAATGAGCCCCGGAAATTTGGGGCATCACAACTCGAACTCTAGATGGTGATATGATCAATCTCATCACTAGGTTCTCAAAGAGTAGTATTAGACTAAGACTCTTGTTCCTAGGTGTCTTATCACTAGTTCCTTAATGTTCGGAATAATATTGTACTAAGACTCTTGGTCCTAGGTTGATCCTTAACTGAATATGACTCATTTAGCAGATGTAGGCATGTACAGGGATGATAATGAGGCATCTTTCGAATTCGTGTACAACCAACTGTCGGCAGGTTGGGTGCCCGTAGGAGGCTTCCAGTTGGCTAAGCCATCCAAGCCATGTGCCGGCCAGCACTTGCAAAACATAAGCTCCCCACAATTGCCCCCATGCCTTGTTTAATTGATCAAATTAATTGAGGCATGTTTTTTGAAAAATTCGGGCTTCGTGGCCCTTCATTCTTGACTGTGAATTTGTCATTCCCCATCTTAGGAGATCCTTTTTGGTTTCCCAGTGATTGAAACGTAACTCAACACATGGCAATACATGTGTCTGTAATGTAATAACGCGTTTAAAATCAATAATATCACCTAATAACACCAAAAACAGATAAACTATATAACAGAGTACACAATGGTTTCGTTTTGTACCAAAACAAAATATTAGAGATTCAATCCTTTTACAACAAATAACAGGGAAAACAAACACTCATGTACAATATGTACATAAACTAGATTCCTTAGTTTTCCCCCATCTCTACCATGCTAGTATAGTAGTGAACTTTACTCTAGACTTCGACATCCTGAAACTAATAATTTTTTTGAATATATTGAACATCATAATCAAAGGAAACATAAAAACATAATTCTACCCAAAAGATATTCATAACTCGCAAATTACAATCAATGTGAACTCAACCCACTTTGAAACTTAAATCATCCTCACAGGTGCTCCAATGGTAATAGGAGCTCAACTATAAGAGTAATGAGATAGCTTTCCATCAGGTAAGTAATTCCTCCCAGCTGAAAATACTTTTACAATCCAATTTTTTTTACTGACTTAATCATTGGAGGGTCGACCACCGGAACCACCATTTGGTCCTCGATTTTTGTCCAAAAATCCACCAATAATTGCCACCTCATCAAATACCTGTCGGAGCTATTTTCAGGATCAACAGTTCTCCCCATTCTATAGTTCAAAATAATCATTTTTGGAGCCTAGAATTCGGTCTTCCCTCTATTATATTAGGTCTTCCACTTAAATCGAAAAGGCACCGCCAACCATTAACACCCTCGCATCTCTATAGCATCTCTTAAAGGGCATATCACTCTCTATTTTTGAGATCATATTTTTTAAAAAATATAGGGAGCACCTTTTATGAAAAATTGAAATAGAGAATGAATTTTTTTAATTAACTCCAATGGTCTCTCTATTTTAATAGAAAAATAGTCTTTTAGTCAAGAGCATTTAATAAAAAATGTGTATGTTATGTTTTCATTAATTAAAATATAATAGGTAGTGCGTTAAACTCTCCAAATGTGGAAAGTCAAATTAGACTTTCTATGTTAGAGCATCTCCAATAGGCGCTATGCTCACTCAATTCTCTATTATAGAGAGTCAATCTTTAAATTTTTTTTCTCCAATAAACTCTTTATTTAGGCTTTCTAAAATAAAGGATCCAATTTGACTCTCTCCATTTGAAGAGTCAAAGTCATTCCCTACTTTCTTTTTTTGGAACAAAAAAGGAATACATTTGTCTTTTCATTTAAAACATTTAGGATAAACGCGACTCATTTAAAATAATGGAGAAAAAATAGAAGGGAAGCCAAATTTATTGCCAAAAAAGATAAAACATAAAATGATAAAAATAGAGAGTCCTATTGGAGGGGTGCATAAAAATTAACTCTCTATTATAATTTTTTATTAAAAATGTTCTCTATTTTAGAAAGTATTCTCCCTAAAATAGAGAGCACTATTAGAAATGTTTTTAGTTAGTCTAAATAGAGAGCCTATGTAAACTTGATTTTTGGTAATTAGCTCTCTAATATACACATCTCTTTCACATCTCTCCTAATAGTACTGGCAGCAACACGCAAGTTTGTGACCATTAAAATTTCCTTCCGTCATTATCAGCGCACTCAAGCTTTTCCTCCCCATCATTACCCGTTCCATTATTTGCTTTGATTTTGCAGCTAGGTTTGTGATCTTTGGATTTAGTTGTCAATTTTTGGATTTAATTTGAAGGTAGGGTTGTCCAAGTATGGATTTTTGGGGTAGATTCAAGTCATTTGTTTTGGTGTCGAAACGCATTTGGTCATTTGCCTTGCACGGGTCTAGTTCTATGATTACTAGAGAAGAGAGAGAGACTCGCAATTACAGGTTTTATCCCGTTGGTAGTGAAAGAGGGGCATTGGTGGTGGCAGTCTTCTTCAGCTTCAGGAACAAGGAGCGAGCCGAAGAGGGAATGTCCACAAAGCACAAACTCGAAAGTGATAAAGGCCGCAGGAGACACACACACAGAGACCGGTAGAAATATTAGAGCATCTTCGACCTTACTTTTTTGTTTTTAAATCCAAATTTAAATTTGGGTTAAAAAATACCTTAAAAGTCTCTTCAATGCTAGACCCAAACTCTAGACACTTAAATTTTTATCAAAATCAAGGGAAACTCAAATTACTAATGGTTAAATTTCATTATTCTTTAAAGATCTAATAATCATATTCTATCTTCTTTTAAATTTGGATTTTTCTTCTTTTAAATTTAAGTTTCTCCAGTAGTATCAACAATAGATACTATGAATTTCTTGCAAGGTTATAATTTTACAGAAAATTTTCTAGATGACAACAATTGAGATGTTAATGGACTGTCGTTCGGAGTAGGTAAGGCCATCACGTAGTCGAACTGAAATGCTGGTGAGTAATCTTACTCCTTCACTCATTTGAGTTTTACTTTGTGCTTTAGTAGGAATAATTCATTGAATATGGACCAAAAGTCAATGATATATAAAGATTAAAAAAAGGCCAATTACAACCTTTTACAAAAAAATTTACAATTAACCTGAGTTTTTATATTTGAAGGCATTGTATGATAAATTTATTGTTAATGCAATATGAATAGTTGTGCAAATGAATTCTCAAAATCTTCGCTTTTAATTTATAGACAAAATACGTCAGTTGTGAAAAAATGAAAACAATAAGAATTCTCAATAATTTTATTTTTAAATTAAGAATGAAAATCTAAATAACTTATAAATATCTAATCAAAGTCAATTAAAGAAAGTCTCAAAACTATAAAACTGACCAAATATATAATTATAGATCAATCACAACTCATAATTTTATAAAGTACTGTCAAAGATTGAAGTTATGGGATGGGCACCCCAAAATATATTTGAATAATATTTAGATTTATATTTCTTCCCCAAATAACAAATTTTCAAAACAAAATTTGAGAGTGGCCCCTGCTAGCCACTTACTAAATCCACCCGTGGCCCCCTCAACTATTCGAATTATTTCATATTATCTTAATTACAAATATCCTCTAACTTTTCGGATAGAAATTACATACATGTCGATGTAAAATGAAAAAAAATAAACAATTTTTTGTTAAATATGTAGGATTTTAATAATTGAAGCGATATAAAATTAATCACATAGTTGAAGATGCAATATAAAAAACATAATAGTTGAGAGCATAATATAAAAAAATGGGTCATAGTTGAAGGGATCAAAATATAATTTAGCCTCAAGTTTTCCAGAAGCTTTTGGTTACTTGGTATTTTATACCGTAGGGCATTCGATAACAGAATTACAAAGGATTTATAGTAGACTGGTGGAAATGAATAGTAGCAGAGACACTACATCGTTTGATCTTAGGTTTTCTGTAGCAATTTTTTTTTTTGGGAATCATATAATTAGAAGTTTACGGTGATGATTGTTAGATTATGAATGAAAATTCAACGAATTTGATGCTCTCCAATGCACTATGTTTGCTTGATGCACTTTTTGATTCGTAATGGCAATTTACTTGATTAAGAGTCATATTTTTTTCTCCATGAAGAATAATGTTGCAGAAGAAGATACGCAATGTTCAACCAATATGAGAGATGTTTTTGAAGGGTAGATTACATTTTGACCGCTTCAACTCTGACTTTTCACATTGTCCCCCCAACTATCATGTTATTCATGTTGCACCCTCAACTATATGATTAATTTTATATTGCCCCAATTATTAACGTATGTGTGCGGTATTTTTCGCACAATAGATGAAAGGACAGATCTCTCCCTTGGTGAACTCGTCATTGACCAAAAAATCGATGGTCCGAGAACACAAGAATAATCAAAGGGGGCCTAAGGAGTGGTGATGAATTGTCCAAGGGACTGCTCAATCGATTCTTGCGGGTAGCGGATGTATCTTGGAACGCAGAAAACAAGTTAGAAGGGGCTAGAGTGTCCTCCGGCGTATCTTCTCTGACGATCAAGTCAGTTCTTTGAGAGAGAGGAAAAAGAAGACACTGTTTTTGCTCTTGAGGGGTGATTTTGTGTATCTTTGCATTGTGTTTTTAGGGACTATTTATACCTTCAAAGACTCATCATGACTAGCGGTCTAGGCAATAGGTAATACCCAAACATGGGCAACACCTTGGGGGATGTCATAATGGGTTTTGAAGTTAGTTATTTGCTGGGTGCCCTAGACCAAAAACTTCCTCGACCTAGAGGTCCCTGCCTCTTAGACCTCGACAGCAGGGCGACGACTCCTCGACATCTTAAACGAAGAAAAGAAAGGTACAAGGGGTGTTCTCTAACAGTGGGAATCCTAAGAGACACTACCAGACACACAGCGGACGATGGTAAAAGCCTAGAAGATAAATAGACACTGAAGAAGACAAAGAAAATGGACTGTAAGGTCAACTAGTTACCGAAAAAATGGAAAAGATGAAGGAAAAATGTGAAGAAAAAAACAAAACTCACCAGAAAATAGGCTTGAAAAATGGACTGGAGGCTTGAGGGGGCTCTTTCTCCTGCAAAATGACGACTGAAAGGGAGGCGGTTCTTCAAAATAGTGATTCTCCAGTGAGTTCTCTGACGAAGCTCTGATGGGCAAGGATTCGAAAGCAATGAAGTGAGGCAAGGCTCTATTTATATAGACCCTGTCCCCATCATTGTGCATGAAGCATGAAGGCAGGTGCATTCAATGCGCACGATCTCTAAGAGACGAAAAACGGCTTAGAACAATGTTGAGACGGTTGAGTAGGTGAGCCTTTTCATCTCCTGACGACACGTGTCCTCACCGAAGGAAGATCAAAGGGCTGGGGGCAGTTGATGGAACATTTCTGAGATAGGGATAGATCATCAACATGTGTCCTCGGCACCGAGGGACCATCGTATGTCCTCACAGAGACACGTGTCCTCGGCACCGAGAATACAACCCTATTCTAATGAAAAACACAATTTTGAAGAATTCATCTTCTCTCCCAAGTGCTCGGCGTCGAGGTACCCTCAGAATGTCCTTGGCTCCAAGGGTATATCCACTCCGGGACATCCATGCATGCTCGAAACTAAAGGCTCTCTTGGCACTCATCCTTTGCCACGCGTCCTTGGCTTCTGGGGAGGCTGCTGATTGACAGCTGATAGTCTCAGACCTAGACTAGAAGTCAGAACTAGATCATACTAAGAAATCATGTGGGCGCCCTTCTCCACGAAGCCAGACTGGCAGACTAAACAGTACATTCCACCAAGGGGAGTGGAACACGTGGCATGGAGTACAGGATGAGAAATGAATAAACAAAAGTATCCCTGCAAATGTGCATTTATTCCAATCAAGCATTTAATAAACCTCTGGTTGATGGGACATTCACAATGGCTCTGATAGCCTTGAAGAAAGAGCATTAAATGCCCCAGGACCCAAGCATTTAATGCTTCTACATTGAAGAAAGAGCATTAAATGTTCAGGGGGGGCGAGCATTTAATAATGGGGGTTCCCTCATGTAAGAGTAGGGGACGATTTTGACCCTGCTCACCATTGTTGCAACGTCGGCACCGAGGGTGCCATGCCATTTTATACCAAGGCTATTATGGAGGGTGGAATCAGATTCCCCCTTCTCCCACTTCTTCTTCAATTCTTGTCTCGGTTTTGCCTCTTCCTCGAGCAATGCTACCTAAATGTTTTTAGGATAATAATGGGGGTAATCGAGCTCAACAAGCGTCTCAGGGTCAACCTTGGCCTCAAGGACATTCTTTTTTGTTATTCTTTGTTTAGGGTCATGTCCCAACAAAACTTTTATCTAAAAGTCCGGGACCCTTCAATGTACCTCGTGACCCATCTCCCTAACTCGGACAAAGGGTACAAGGATGACTTGTTGATCTTCAGCGGCACCTGGGAAAGGGGAGTCGGCCTCGAGTATGCCAACCTGAGCTGCCCCATGGAGTGGAGGACGACAAGTACGTCGACTTCTCATTCTCTTCTTAGTTTTCTAGTTTTCTGACTTCACTTTATTTTCATAAAGTCTTGATCCTCTTCTTTTTTCTCATGTAGATGTTTCCTCTCGCGAAGTTGCTTCACCACCTTAGCACCTGGTAAACTTCGGAGATCTTGTAACCGTCTAGGGGTACATCGGCGATAGGTTTGGCAGAGCAGCTCATATCCTTCTAGACTATAGGCCAGGGTACAAGAAGTTTTCCCAACTCCCTCAGCCCTATGACCCCTTCAAGTGGTCCGAGCTCTTTGAGCAGATCTCGACGCAAGACTCAGACCAAAATTTAGAGGAGGATCCCGACAGGGCCGCCGAGGCCAAAGTAGAAGCGGCAGGATTCAGGGAGCCTTCTACCACCATTCATCCCGAGACCAGCACGGCCGGGAGGGAGACGTGGCTTGACTTCAACATTTTGCAAAGTTTGGACGAAGAGGACGCCCAAGAAGACACAAAGTCGTGCCCACCCCGTCTGGATCTTAACTTCTTGAACCAAAGGGCTGCCTTGAGGGGCAGGGATTCGGGCAATGTTTTCCCACCCTCTACAAGGGTTAACATCAACACCCCTCCCCCTCCTCCTATACCCCCAAGGTCGTCTAGACAGGGTCAGGTTTGCGGCCGGGACCATGAAGAGGAGGAGAGGGGGCGCAACTCCTCTGCCATTGATGAAAAACAGAACGTTGTGCTGTTAAACAAAACGACAGCATTTTGTTAAATGTGGTCCTACTTTCTGCACAAGTAGACAAACAATTCCCAAAATACAAAGCCTTTACTTGCACTCTTCCACCAAAGTACTAACTGGACATTTTTTTAAATATTATATTTTTTAGTCTGATCACAAAATAACACGTGAAAAATTTATTTATTATTTTACTTAACTTTTTATATTTCAAAGATCAAATAAAACTCAAATTAAAACTTATAAATAAAAAATATTTATAAGATATGCTACTGAATTTGTTTTGAATATGATACCGAAAAAATTTACATGTTGAGTTGTGTTTGGATTGTTTATTTCGGGTTCATGTTGAATACTAGTTAACCTTATTTAATTTATTTTATTAATTATGTAATATGTCATGACACTAGTCATACGTATTTATTATCAAATTATGTTTAGATTAACCTATTTAACTTCTGAATCTAAAATGTAAAACTAACATTTATTATCTAAAATATTTCAGTATCTATAAAATAAAACACAATATGAACCGCAAAAATAACTCAAATTGCATAGACCAAATGGTTAATTTAATAATTTATATTTAAACATACTTATACTTCAACTAAAGTAAATATTTAATCACCTACTTACATTTAAAGTGAAAATTTTTTATACGATATGATAAAATAGCTCAAACTAGATATGAAATTCACAGGTTAATGTTCACTATTTTTTGACACGAATTAAAAATATATGAATTGCCAACATGAAAAATGTAAAATTCAAACACAACTTAGCATGTAAATTTTTTCGGTATCATATTCAAAAAAAATTCAGTACCATATCTTAAAAAGATTTTTTATTTATAAATTTTAATTTGAGTTTTTTTGTTCTTTGAAATTTAAAAAGTTAAGTAAAATAATAAATAAATTTTTCACGTGTTATTTTGTGATCAGACTAAAAAATACAATATTTAAAAAAATGTCCAGTTAGTACTTTGGTGGAAGAGTGCAAGTAAAGACTTTGTATTTTGAGAATTGTTTGTCTACTTGTGCGGAAAATAGGACCACATATAACAAAACGTTGTCGTTTTGTTTAACAACACATCGTGCTATTTTTCATCAACAGTAGAGGAGCTGCGCCCGGAGGAGAGGAGGCAAAAGCAAAGACACGATGGATTGGGCCGAGGTAGGGGCCTTCCATCGCAGCAACAACAACAGTAACTGCAACAATAACAACAGAATCAAGACCTAACTCCTCCTCCTTCTCCAGCCCCGACGTTAGCCGCCGAGGAGTGGTACCCCTGGCCCGGAACTGAATGAACAGAGTGGTCTGGGTAAATGATTTCATTGTCAATGATCCTCACGTGGCCTATGCCATGAGTGAGACGATGTAATTTGGGGCTGACATGGAAGTGCACCGAGGGCGGTCGACCAACCAGTTCTTCCGATCAATTATCCAGCACTCTCTGTTAGTAAGTTTGTGCAACTTTTCTTGCTTTTCTTTTACATTTCCCCTTCATCGAAATGATCTTTCCTATTTTCTTGTAACAGGTCCCCCAACAAATCGCCGTCATTGCCGATCGTTACCACATACAGAGGCCAAGCTCCAAGAGTCGGAGAAGTTGAAAGCTGAAGCCGAGGTAGCTCTTGCCTCTGCGAAGGAAGACATGGCTGCCAGGAACGTGACTTTGTCTGCCCAGGCAGCCCAAATTGCTCAACTTCTAAAGGACGGTGAAACAACGAGGGCCAGCGCTAAAAAGCTGAGTGCAGCCCTTGCCGATGCTGAGAAGATCACAGAGGCCACCTAGAAGTTTTCTTCGGCTGAGACCAAGTTTAAGGAGTCGGAGCAAACTTGCTCGGCCTTTACCCAGGAGCTTGATAGGGTCTGGGCCCAGGCAGAGGCGACTATGAAATCGGAGGAACAAATTCATAATGAATGCCCCGATGACGTCTTGGTTGCCCTTGAGGACAACAAGAGGGAGTTTTTCAAAAAGGGTTGGGATGAGGCGCTTTGGGTGATGGGGGTTCCTTTTGAGTCCCACTTATTTCTGATGCACGAGTATGTGCCATCGGAGGAAATGTTGTAGGCCATGGCTGAGGTGGCTGCTGAAGAAGTTGCGAATGCTAGAAATTTTGTAAATTCTAAGGCTGGGACTTTGGTCCCAGCCATTGATGTCTTGCCTCAAGACGCTCCTGCCCCCAAGCCGATCGTGCCACCTATCCCCCTACTCCTACTCTAGGCGACGCCCCCAATACTAACTCCCTTAGTATCGAGGAACTGTTTGGGGACCTTGTTGGAGATGTCGGCGGTGAAGTCATAAGTCCCCCTCCCCCTACTTCTTAAGTTTAGGTTTTCGTTGCCTTTGTACCTTTTCCTTTTTGTTTGTAGCATTTTCTTGTAGCTTGGGGGACACAAAGCCCTCTTTTTGGAATGAAAAATGACTTTGCTTCTTTTTCATGTCTGTTTCTGCTTCTTTGACATTCGCATAGTTTGTTACTTCTAATTTTGAAAATGAGGACTTCTAACTTTGAAGTGTCGACCCTTAGGGTCAAATAAGCCCTGTATTTGCAGAACACCGCTTGCATCACTTGGACATATTCTTGGTCCCCATTCCCTCGGTCCCTAGGGGACATGGTGACCTTGTAAGAATAAGAAGGATGTTTTGCACAATTTTTCACTCCGGTTAGCTTCATCTCCCTTTGTAGTCGATCCGAGGGGATGAGGTTCTCACTTGTCCTACTAACAGTTTAAGACGCCTGCCTCCGCACCCATGTACTTGTGCAAGCATACTTGTGGTCGATCTTGGGGTTCGCGAGGAATCTTATGGGTCATTATACCCTTACTTCTAGGTTCTCCTTAGCTAAGTATGTATTCTAGGAATTCCAAGCATGATGAACTCCCAACGGCCCTTGTCTGCTTTGTAAGATGTTGTATGGCAAAACATATTTACCCTGAGCATCATGGTCGATCAGTGCCCTTCTTGAAGTGTCATTTTTGGGATTCCTGAGTCTCGGAACCCGGGACCAAGCTCTTCCCAAGAGTCATGCTCCTGAACTAATTTGGAAGCTGGAGTCCTCGAGATTCTGCTTTCAGGGCCATGCCCTTTCTAGGAGGCTTACTCTTGATGTTATTCAGAAGTAGGAGTCCTCGAGACTCTGCTTCCAGGGTCATGCCCTTTCTGGGAGGCTTGCTCCTGTTAATATTCAGAAGTAGGAGTCCTCGAGACTCTAATTCCAGGGCCATGCCCTTCCCAGGAGGCTTGCTCCTATTGTTATTTGGAAGCAGGAGTCCTCGAGACTCTACTTCCAGGTCCATGTCCTTCTCATGATAACTTCTCGTAGCATGAAATCGAGTTTTTATTCTTCAAAAGTAATATTTCTTCAAATTCATTACATTCCAAGGACGAATTATAGAATTTCCCTCAAAGTCTTCCAGCTTGTATGATTCAGAGCCGCCTACTGTCGTGAGTTTGTATGGTTTTTCTCAGTTAGATCCCATTTTTTCATCTACCGGATCTCGGGTGTTTGCCACCACCTTTCTGAGCACCAGATCGCCTATCTGAAACTCTCGGGGTTTGACCCTTCTGTTGTAAAGTCTGGATACCCCTCCTTGATACTTGGCCAATTTCAGGGCAGCCACCTCTCTTCTTTCCTCCGTGAGGTCCATATTCAAGCTGAGCTGGTGTTCATTGTCCCAGGCGTTGAAAGCTTGTGTTCTTATAGTAGGGAAGCCTACTTCCAATGGGATGACTGCCTCAACTCCTTATGTGAGAGCGCAGGGCGTTTTTCCTGTTGAGGTTCGAGGATTGGTCCTGTATGTCCAGAGGACATTTAGGAGCTCGTCCACCCACTTTGTCTTGGCCTTTTCTAGCCTTTTCTTAATTCCATTAACAATAGTCTTGTAGGAGGATTCCGTTTGTCCGTTGGCTTGCGGATATACAGATAGAGTAATAGTTCTGTATTCCAAGGTGCTCACAAAAAGACTTAAAGGGTTCGCTGTTGAATTGGGTCCCGTTGTCTGATACAAGCGCACAGGGAACTCCGAACCTTGTTACTATGTTCTTCCACACAAAAATTCTTGGTCTCTATGTCACTGATATGGGTCAATGGCTCCACCTCGACCCACTTAATGAAATAGTCGGTCCCTACTATCAAGAACCTCTTGTCTCCAGGAGCCCTCGGAAGGGGTCCGACCAAGTCGAGTCCCATTGAGCAAACGACCAAGGGCTAGTTAGTGGATGTAGGTCTCTGGCTGGCGTCGAATAACTAGAGCGAATCTCTGACACTGATCACACTTTCGAACGCATGCTTGCGCGTCTCTTTGCATCCGTGGCCACCAATACCCTTGGGACATGATACTGTAGGCCATGGATCTTCCACCTGAATGCGCCCCACATATGCCCTCATGTAATTCATATAAGAGTGGCTCAACTTTGTCTTCTGGACGCAAAGCAAATACATCCTAGAGAACGACTTTCGGTACAACTTCTGATCCGGGGAAACCCAGAACCTTGGAGCTTTCAACCTTATCATTCTAGCCTTTTTGGGGCATTCGGGGAGCTCCCCAGAAAGTAGGAATTTGAGAAGTGGATCAGTCCAGCTGGGAGAAGGTTCCCCTTCCTGGATGGTGACCACCCTTTGAACTTCATCTATGCTCGATTTAGAGAGGTATTCTACGACAATTCTTCACGTCGTGGTGGAGTCCAGTGCCGAGGCCAGACACGCCAAGGCATCGGCATAAACATTCTTATTTCTAGGACTTGCTTGACCTCCACCCTCTTGAACTTGCAGAGTAGAGACATTATTTCATGGTGGTAAGCTTTCATCCTAGAGTCCCTTGTCTCAAACTCCTCATTGACTTGATTGATCACTAGTATGGAATCACAGTGGACGGTCAGCTCTATAGCCCCCGCAACATCAGCAAGTTTGAGTCCAGAGATGAGGGCCTTATACTCTGCTTCATTGTTGGACGCTTTAAAGCCTAGTCAAATTGTTTGCTCCGTGACTACTCCGTTTGGGGAGACCAGCAGTACCCCGATTCTGGAACCCTGGCTGTTGAGGATTCGTCTACACATATGCTCCAGTAGAGCCCTTGACATTCTGTCAGGGTCTCCTCCCCAAGGAGGGGAGGCTTTTCCATGAGAGGGGTCTCCCCTGGAAAATTCTGCTATGAAATTCGCTAGTACTTGTCCTTTTATGGTGGTCCGAGGCTTGAAATGAACTTCAAGCTCCCCCATCTCTACTGCCCATTTGGCTATTCTTTTTGAGAGGTCAGCCCTCCTGAGAATTGCTTTCAAGGGTTGATTTGTCAGGACGGTGATCGAGTGCGCTTGGAAGTAGTGCCTTAACTTCCTTGCGGCCGTGATTCGTGTCAACGCCAATTTTTCCAAGGGCAAGTACCTCGTTTCTGCATCCAGTAGAGCTTTACTTACATAGTATACTGGCCTTTGTTCCCGCTCATGTTCATGGACCAGCACACCGCTGTCAGCAAACTCTAACACGGCTAAATAAATATACAACATTTTCCCTCGGACGAGTACGTAGAGGGTAAGAAGGACCCTGAGATACTCCTTGATCCCCCTAAGTGCTTCCTCGCATTCCTGATTCCAAGTATTCTTCTCAGACCCCTTGATAGCTTCAAAGAAGGCTTTGCACTTGTCGGATGAACGGGAGATGAATCAGTTTAATGCAGCCAACATCCCTGTGAGTTTTTGAACTTCTCGGACTGTCTGGGGACTTTACACATCCATGATGGCTCGTATCTGTTCAGGATTTTCCTCCACTCCCCGTTGATTCACCAGGTATCCGAGAAACTTCCCGAAACCAACTCTAAAGACACACTTAGACGCATTCAGTTTCAACACGTACTCCCGGAGGGTGGAGAAGGTGTCTTCCAGGGTCTTTAAGGTGATCATCTTCCCTTCTACTCTTGACCAGCATGTCATCTATATATACTTTCATGGTGTCCCCTATCTGATGCTTGAACATCTGATTCATGAGCCTTTGATATATGGCCCCTGTGTTCTTCGGGCCAAATGGCATGATAGTGTAGCAATAAACCCCTCTAGGAGTTATGAAGGCAGTCTTCTCTTGGTCAGACAGATGGAAGGGAACCTGATGGTAGGCAGCCCTAGCGTCCAGGAAAAACATGCGTCGATGTCCTGCTGTGGCATCCACCAGCTGATCTACTTTAGGCAGGGGGAAGTCATCCTTAGGACAAGTCTTGTTCAAATTAGTGAAATCCATACAAATGCGCCATTTTTCACCCTTCTTTTTTGCACAAATCGTGTTGGACAACCATTCTAGGAATTGGACTTCCCAGATGGTATTGGCCTCCAAAAGCTTTTCTACCCCCTCATTTACCGCTTGGGTGTGATGCAGCGCCATACGCCAAGGTTTTTGCTTCACCGGCTTGTGGACGGGATCGACATGAAGCTTGTGAGTGATCACGTCGAGGCTTATCCCTTTTAGTTTTGTGGCTTCCCACGCAAATACATCTATATTTCTTCTCAAGAAATTCACCATCTCTTCTGGCTCGGCCTAGGGTATGGTGGAGCCAACCAGGAAGTATTTTTCTTCGTCTTCCTCCACCAGGAGTACCTTTCGGAGATCCTCTACTGAGCGATCTTCCAGATCAATCCGCGGCTCATCTACTTTGAGTTACCCTGACTGTAATTTCTATTTGTCTAAGACCTCCTCCTAGGCTCGCTCTTTCTTCTGGGAGGCAACCCCTGCTCTTACCGCCGAATAGAAACAATTTTTTGGCGGACGCCTGATCACCACAGATCTCTTTCACTCCCTCTGGGGTAGGGAACTTTAACTTTTAATGGTAAGTAGAATGTACAGTCCCTAGTGCATTCAACCAGGACAATCCCATGATGACGTTGTAAGGTGAGTTAGAGTCGATCACCACAAATTTCGTGCTGAGCGTAATGGGCCCGGTGATAACTGGCAGCGTGATCTTGCCCAAGGGCAAGGCAAACGAGCCATTAAACCCAAAGAGGGGTGTACAGACTTTAGTGAGATCCTTAGAGTCAAGCCCCATACGTTTCAAGACATCGAAATACATTACCTCGGATGAACTCCAGGAGTCCACCAGGACCCTTTTGACGTCAAAGTCGCTAATCTTCAGAGTCAGGATCAAAGTGTCTTCGTGAGGGAGGACCACACCTGCCAGGTTGGCATTGGAGAAAGTGATGTCTTCCTCAATGAATCGGGGCCTCTTTTCTGGTTGACCTTCGTCCCACCTTCCTTGTAAAAGTTACCCTCTTAAGATCAAATCTGAGAGTTTTGGACGTTGGGCGCTCCAGCAGGCAGATGTGGATGACATCAATTACATTGTCTTGAACGACGGTTCTGTCGGCATCATAGGCCTGCACCAGGACTGCTTCCTGTATGTACTCTTTCAAGTGTCTGTCTTGCACCAGTTTCTCCAAGAAAGACTTCTAGACCCTGCAATCTTCGGTGGGGTGCTCGAAGTCCTGGTGGTATGAACATTTTACCTTCTGATTTCGGGTGGACGGATCACCCTGCATCTTTGGGGGCCACTTGAAGAAGGGTTCCTTCTTGATCTTGTGGAACAACTTGTAAATGGGCTCCTTAAACACAGTATGGACCCCTTTGAAGGAATTCCCTGATGGAGGTATTAACCCTTTCTAGGGAGGGGTTCCTTCATTTTCCTTCTCTTTCTTCCTAGGGTTTAGAGCCTTCCCTTTGCCCCCCACCATTTCATCCTCTATCCGGGAATATTTATTGATTCTGGACATCAATTCTCCCATGTCTGCTGGAGTCTTCTTAGTCAAGGACCGGTAGAGATCAGTATCCCGTGATAGACCAAGTCTGAAGGAAGCAACTGTCATGACTTTGAAACATCCCTCCACCTCATTTACCTTATTCCAATAGTGAGTGACATACTAGCGGAGGGTTTCCCCCTACTTCCGTTTCAAGGTGAGTAGGGATCCAACGTCCTTGGGTCGCCTACTCCCTGTGATGTACCGAGTAGAGAACTGTCTAGTTAACTCCTTTCCAAGACCCTATGTTGTTGGGTGGAAGAGTTTCAAACCACTTCATGGCAGAGTCCCCTAGGCTCATCGAGAACACTCGACATAACAGTCGGTGGTCAGAATGGTACAGGGACATCATTTGCTTATACTGTCTGAGATGGGCCTCCGAGTCAGATCGCCCATCATAAACCTTGAACCTTGGTACCACAAAATTCTTTGGTACCTCCATCCCCACGATATCTCTGGTGAAGGGCGACTAGATGGCCTCGTGATTCATGTCATCCTTCTGTACGACCTTATATTTTCTTGTAGAATCCAAGCATTCCTTGAGGTCCTCTTTCTTCCTGGGGGGCATTACGTCTTCTCGATGTCGGCCAACATGGTCCCTTGCCCCAGGGTGTCGGACGGAGAGGGTTGACCCTTTCTCGAACTCCTCCACGCCCCCTAGCCCAAAAAATCCCCGACAGAGGTTGTTCCAGGCCAACGGCCTTACCCTCTTGGCTGGAACCTCTTGGGGGTGCTCATCGGCCCTCAGGCGTTTAGGAGCCTTAGAAGTCCTTGCTCTGCTACTCAGGAAATTTCTCAGATCCTCAGGCTCTATTTCCCGGATGGTAGGTTTCTGGGACCGCGGCAAGTCCTGGAATCCGCCTCGAAAGATGCAAACTCATCCAGTCGGTTCAGGACATTGACGTTGTCCTTTTTTAACTATCGTAACCGATCTCCAAATTTTTCCTCGATCAACTCAACTAATTGACGGGCTAATGGGGTGGATCTTCCTGATTCAAAACCCATACTAGTTTCGCGGGTTTGCTCCCTTGAATGCATGGAAAGCTCCCTATTGACACTTTCTACGTGATATTTTGTTCTCGACAAAGAAAGAGCCAGTAAATCGACGTTCCTCTGTTGAGGACCCTTTCTTTTCTGACAAGTATTTCACCATGATCACTATTCTTCAGGAAATTTCGTCGTTTCCCACAGATGGTGCTAGTTGTGCGCGGTGTTTTTCGCACAATAGATGAAAGGATAGATCTCTTCCTTGGTGAACTCGCCGTTGACCGAAAAATCGATGGTCCAAGAACACAAGAATAACAAAAAATGGCCAAAGGGGGCCTAAGGAGTGGTGATGAATTGTTCAAGAGGCTGCTCAATTGATTCTGATGGGTAGCGAATGGATCCTAGAACGCAAAAAACAAGTAAGAAGGGGTCGAAGTGTCCTCTGACGTATCCCCTCCGACGATCAAGTCAGTTCTTTGAGATAGAGCAAGAAGAAGACACTATTTTTGCTCTTGAGGGATGATTTTGCGTACCTTTGCATTGTGTTTTTGGGAACTATTTATACCTTTAAAGACTATTTATACCTTTGCATTGTGTTTTTGGGAAAAAGCTTCCCTCTCATTTTACTCTCCCTCCTATTTTTCTTTTAAACTAAACAATGGAAAATCAATCATTCCATCGTATTTTTTCCTCTCTGTTTTCAGTCCATCCTATTTTCCTTCGTACCAAACAACCCATAACAGAATGAACACTAACGATTTGTTACAAGCAAGGATCAAAATTTCACTTCGAAACGTTCGAAATGTCGTTTCCAAGAAGACCAAAATAAATCAATAATGAAATCGAAATTTTAATATTTCGAGATATTTCATAATGTTTCAAAATATTTTGTATTATTTCAATGCATTTTCACAATTGTTTCGAAATGTTTCAAGATATTTCAATATGTTTCGACTAATATTTTAGAAAAATAATTCTTAATTTTTTTTTCATTATATTTCTGAACTAGGTTGAGACGTTTCTGAATCATGTCGAAACGTTTCCGTTTCCTAAGTGGCCGAAACAATACATCGAAATGAAATTTTGATCCTTGGTTACAGGTAAGGTCTTAAAAAGTTTTTCATCTCTATATTTGCTTGACATGTCTGAGAGGTGGAGAGCCAAATGCTCATTTATTCATCTAGGGCTTGGGTATGTACTTCTACAATGGAGACGTTAAATATAAGTTCGATAGCCTAGGAAGAATAAAGAAGCTAAGGTCATTGGCATATTTTGTTCCAATGGAATGAAAGAATTTCAACGATCGTTCAGAACCATCAAAATTAGTTTGGGAAAGAATTATTTTCTTTGCTTCTTTATGGGCTGAAGTCACTGAGAATTTTATAGCAATATCTTTGTCAAATTTTCTACCAAATTGGAATGTGGTTCTCACTGCTCAGTTTTTATTTTCCCTTTTCCCTTTTTTTTTTTTTTGTTTTTGGTGTAGGATATCCTGGTCTTTTCTAGGTTTTTTTTTTCTAATAAGAAACCAGCATTTTATTAACAGTAACAAAAAAAGGTACATCAAGATAAAAGAAGGTGAAACATTAATCCAAACCTTAATTGAAAAAATACAAAACAATAACAGTAGTCAAAGGGCAGACAATTAATGATGTCCAAAAAACTATAAGACACGAATGGCTTTCCATCCAGCCAAAAATACAAAAGAGTGGTAGTCCTTCAAAGTCCTTAGCAACTAAGACCCAATATGAAGCCAAGAAGAAGATATACTTCCATAAATCTTCCACCACCTCACATAAATCTTCAAAATTTGAGCATTCTTCTCCAACCAAATAACCCAATCTGAGCAAGAATCACACAGTTCCTTAGTGTAACTCCTTCATGATGTCCAAATCCTTTAAAATCCTACACAAACAATGTAGAGAAAGACCAAGGGAGTGACACAACTAGATCCTACCAATGGAAACAATTAGTTCCACAAAGATAAACCAATATGACAATGCAAGAATAAATAATTACCACCACAAAACATAACACACCATTGCAGAGAAAGACAAGTTCGAGATCTTCTCTTTTGAAGCATACCTTTAGTATTGATCTTACTAAGCGCAATAGTCCATGCACAAACCTCACCCTACTAGGCGCCTTAGCCTTCCATGTCATCAATGACAGAGAGAAAATGGAACAAGATGGGTCATTAATCAATAACTCAAAAATGGATTTACAAGAAAATACACCCAAAGATTCAAGCCCCCACTTGTCAAGAAATTCTTGGTTGATGCGTACATTATTAAGCAAAGGGAGCAGAGACTCCATGTTAAGAGTATTTTTATCATTCAAATTCTTACAAAATCCAAAATCCCAAGACAGAATGTGAACTCGAACGAACCATAGAGATGATAGGCACATTATAATTTTGAGACAGCTAGTAAAGAAGAGAAAACAAACATGACACCCATCCATCACCCAAGACCGAATTCTTCCCCATTACCCACAACAAATTTGACACTAAGAGAAAACCGAGGCAATCCTTTATAAAAGAATTTTCATAGGACTCAAAAACTTTCTCTCTACACCATTAGCATCTCATCCATTTGCATGTAATCCCTATTTGCTCTTGATAACCGAATGCCATAGAGAATCTTGTTCCAAAAGAAACCTCCAAAGTAATTTACCAACATAAGCCACACTTCTTATCTTCAAATTTCCCACTACAAGACCATCTTTTTCCTTCCTTAGATCTAGAAACCACCTCCCAACTCACCAAATGGTCATTTTCTTCTCCAATTCCCACAAGAAATTCTTCTTCATTTTTTCAATCTCATGATAAATCTTACTCGGCATGTTGAGGAGAGAGAAAAAAATATATAAGAATACTAGATAAAATTGATTGAATCGATAAGGTCCCAAAAAGTCATAGCTAATGGGTTACCACCCAATAGAATACTTAAGTGTCACTTTCCCACCAAACAACCTAAAGTAAGGACTAGTCTATTGATCTTCTTTGGTTTGGATTTATACCCACAATTAAGATTTTTTTTCATATTGACCTTCAATCCTAAAAAAAATTCACACACTAATTTTTTTTAAGTTAAACTTTTCCTCCTCTCCCGATGGGGAAAAAAAAAAGATAGTATTATCTAGTGTGAAACCAAAATCCTCTTTCTTCCAATCACAAATATTTCCATAAGACCACACCTCTCAACTCATAGAACTAGTCTACTCAAGCCATCAACCACTAAACTGAAACGAATAGGCAACAAAGGATCACATTGTCTAAGCTGCCTAGAGGCTTTAAATCTCTTCTTCGGTTTACTATTAAACATGACTAAGAAATTCACTGACTGCAAACACCCCCTAATCCATCTTCTCCCTTTACCCCAAAACCTTTCATCTCTTACACACAATCCAAAAAAAATCACTCCACAGTCATAATCCTCCTCAAAATCAATTTTAAATACAAGTCCCTCCTCCCCACTAGATCTATGATCCTCCACCATTTCATTAGCCAAAAGAGTGACATCTAAGATTTGCCTTACTTTAACAAATGCACCGTAATTAGCCAAATTTGTCTCGTCAAGATTCACTCTCTCTTTCTCTAATGGATAACATTTTGGCAATGATCTTATAAGGCTACATACCAAACTAATTGGCCTAATATCCTTTATTTTCAAAGTCTTTTCTTTTCTGTTTTTGGCATGAGACAAATAAAGGTAGCATTAGTGACTGAACCAGCCCTTTATGAAAAAAAATTCCAAGAACACATTCATCACATCCTTTTTAAGGACTACCCAAGAACCTTGGTAAATAGTCATAGTGAAACCTTCCGTACCAAGGGTGTTATCCTTAATAAACTAAAAAATGGTCTTTCTAACTTCATCCTCCTCAAATGGTCTTTCTAACTAACTTGCTTTTATATTATCAATGTGAGTTCAATCCAAACCCTCCAAAATTGGCCTAAGACAATCATGATATGAATATAAATTGGCAAAGAACTCAATAATTTCATTCCCAATTCTTCCTTCCTTTTCCATTATTTCTCCACTGTCACTTCAACTTGTCAATGAAAATTATTATCACCTTCTTTTGTCCATTTCATTTTTTCCTTTTGTCTCCATTTCTTTCTTTAAAACAACCTCCTTAAATTTATAGCTTAATCCCATCTTTACATCCTCATATTCTCATATTCTCATCCAATGCCCTAATCTATTCCACCTTATCAATTTCTTCCATTTTTTTCAAAATTAATCTCTTACTAACCCTAATATACCCAAAACATTTTTATTCCATGTCTTTACCTTCTATTTTATTAAATCTAATATTTTTGTATATTTATAACCTTCCCACGAGAAATATCCTTCTCCCACCACTGCTTAAACTAGCCCCTAACAGCATTATGCTTAGGTTTTGGGCTTGAGCATTCTCAATCCTTTCCCTAATGATGTGATTTAGTGGTTGCGTGGTTAGCTCCCTTCTATACCAAAGTTCGTGTGTCTAGCAGCGCATGGAATAGGAACCACAACTTGCTTGTTACGGTTTGAACGACCATAACATTCTAATCAACAACTGTAGTATATAACCAACTGTTTCGCTGCCTAATTGTGTGCCCAGATGTAGGCTTGCAGTTCGTGGCATAAGCGTGTATGGGATTTTAAATAGCTGTTAAGGTTCACCCAAGCATCTTTGACCAGATGACCAAATGGGCTCACCACTCTTAGTTCTGCTGGTCAAATCTTTTGCCAACCGTGTCCTCCTTTAGGGCTATGCTCGAGGTGCACGTCTTTCAATACTTGCTTTGTTAGCAAGCCTATAGCCTTGTTGCTAAAGCTGTAGCCCTAGCTTCTTGGAACTTCTGTTGTCCCATTCATTGTGGTTTCTCGGCCCTGCTAGCCATTTGCTTGCTCGAACTGTACACATTCAAAGAATAGGCAAGCAATACAAGCAAACAAGCCATCCAAGTTTATAGAATCGAAGCTTAGAAAGAACTTGGAAATTTCCCTGTGACTAACTTAGCGCACTTTCGGTGGTAGCCATTGGGCTAAGTCTCTATAAAGAGCCACTCCCATTTCAATAATATTCTTATTTCTAAAAAAATATAGACAAGATAATTAAATATCACAAACCACTTTTGAAGCTAAAGATGGACAACAGAGCCATAGAGCACACATATGGTTTAACACCATTAGATTATATTTCTCATTTATTTTTGAAACCAAATATCTCAACACATACTATGTGATCTACGAAAGCTTACCCTAGTACATGACATTTTAGAGTAAGTGACTAATCGCATTCCCACCTTGTTCCACACACCAAAACATGTATTCCTAGTAACTTTGACATAGACATATTTCTTATGCAAAGATAGATATTGGACGTAAACCCTTCACATGAAGGATAACACTCCTTCTAAAGTAAGTCAATAGAGTCCCACAATGTGCATTGTTTGGTTCCAACTGCTCCGATTCAAGATTGTCATCGTATCAGAAAAGATAACGACGACGAGGCCGCCTTAAAACTTTGCAATAACCCATGTCAAGAAGTTGTCATGGAAAGTAATTTCATACATTCTAGTGATAAGGGTATTCTTGTCATTTTGGTGCTAATTTTGTTTGGGATGAGGGATTTTCCCTATGTATTCATCGCATGACATACAATTACATAACATAAATCAGAATGAAGAATAGTAAATTTCGTTGTTAATGGTGAACTGAGATATGACAAACTTTTGGCATGAATCTATAATGATGGAAATTTAAAAATTTTGTACTTTTTGTCACAATCATATATAAAATGAAAATCATATATCACATTTGTGCTTGCGAAATCAAAGTACAAAGTTAAGGTTGATCAAAGTTAAAAAGATCAATATGGTTAAATTAGTTTTCCAACGGGATAGAGGTGACTAAACAAAGAATCATCATGTTGTAAAGGATAGAACACCATAACTAATGAAAATTAAGAGTAACATACAATTATAACAACCGTTTCTAAATTGTTTGCCAAATGTATCCCGTGAGGGTGAGCACAATTGTTTTCGAGATAAAACCAAGAGTGGTGGGTATAACATTTCTTTAAAAAAACACAAAACAAAGAAAAAGAGAAGTGTGGTATCGTGTAGCAAGAAAAGGGAATAAAAAAATGTGATCACTTGGAGGAGAAAGAAATAAACTTGAGAGATACAGAGGTAATAAGGGCAAATTATCTTTGTGAGTTACTGTCCAGGAAGCACTGATATGGATACGAGATACAGGTACGATACAATACGATACGGATACGGTGATACGACAAAACCTAAAAAAGTAGGATACGAATACGACCAGAATACGTTTATAATAAAATTTATTATATCTTTAACCATTATTGAAAAACTTAAAAATTATAATTTTTAGTAATTCTTTAACACTAGTAAACAAAAATAACAATTTTTACAATGAAAAATGTGTAATATCGTCTTATTATGATATATCCATAAAGTGAACATAACCAATTAAAGGAATTAGAAGCAACATTTACCTAGTTAGTTTGCTTACAAGTATTTGTTTCAAAGGTTATAGTGTAACTAATTGATTTTTTTATACTCTTAACATATTATAGCAGACAATACTTAAAAAAACACTCGCATTTTCAAAATCGAATCGAATTTGGTAATATTTTGTAATGTATGTAAACTCAAAAGGAAATGTCATAGATTATAATTGAAAATTGTACATTTTGCTCCATATGTATAAGTATCTATGAAGCATCCACATTTTATTAATTATCAGATATGTATAATGCGTATCCAATACATATTCTCGAGTATTCGATACAGGTATGTCGACCTATATGAAGTATCAGTGCTTCATAGGCTATTCTTCTTTTTCATCCCTTCATGCATTATTAACAACGATTAAGATTAATCCAAGTTTTATCTATTTTGATCCAATGGTATAAAATTCATTTTAAAATATTTTTTCTCGTTCAAAAACATCATCTTCATGTCCCTAATATCAAAAACTTAATCAACACACTCTCCAATGTCAAACAACTTCATTAATCAACACCTACCTCTCTCTTCTCTCTTATTTTTTCCTTTTCACTTTAATTTTAAATTACATAATTAAACGAAAAAAATTTAAATATTGTTATTTAAAATATAAGTATTGCACGATTAATGTTCAATTTTTTATCGTTACATGCACATTTATATGTATCGTCACAAACAAATCTTATTATAATACCCATGTTTAATCTAGTATTAATTTTATTATAATACCCAACGTTCCTTCAAAAATTAAGGATTTTATTTGGACCGTTGTCCTTAATCGGATGAACACTAACAATTTATTGCAAGTTTGGAGGCCCTATAAAACATTGAGTCCTAACATTTGCATTACTTGTTTGAGCAGTGGAGAATCGAATGCTCATTTATTTATTCATTGTAGTTTTGCATGAAACTTATGGAATATATTCTTCAGTTCAAATGGTGAGCCATTCTATAGAAGAGCAAATATTGCAAATTAAGTTTTAGTGTTTTGGAAAGAAAAAGGAAGGTAAAGTACCATGGCATTATGTGATCATGGAGATTCTTAGGTGTATTTGGATGGAGAAAAATGCTAGAATTTTTAATAATTGTTCTCTTCCTTCTAATTTAGTATACAAGTGATTGATTTTTATGACTTCATTTTAGACCAAATTCACTGGAAGTTTTAGAGGGATGTCTTTGTCAGATCATCAAAAGAATTGGATGGCGGCGTTGCATTAGTTTTATTTTCTCTTTTTGTTGACCTTTTTCCCTATGTTATTTTTTAAGTCACTCATGTGCTAAAGATATCTTGTCCATTGTACTATGTTTCTTTATTCCTTTCTATAATAAAATTCTTCTTTTATCAAAAAAAAAAAAACACTCTGAATATGAAGATATTGAAAAATGTACCCTCCAAAACAATGGAGAAATGGTAATGTTTCATCATACCTTGTCAATGTCATCCTGATCCTTTCTAGTAAAACCACTAGCAGCAAGTTCCTTGTCTAGGAAACCAACGACTTTTGTTATGCAAGAAAAATGAGGCTTGCCAATCTCATCTGAATCTACCTCAGAACCATTAGATTCATCTTCATGTTCTTGAAAAGACAGGCCAAACCTGTCAGAAAGAGTGCAAAAATAAATGAATGATGACAATGAAAATGGTAATAATGGCAACATCATCATTAAGTGCCGACTAGATCTCAGGTTTAATCCCACAGAAACTCTAACGAAAAACATTTACAAAGTTATGGAACGAGGGCATTCAACCACCACCACTAGGTTGGGCATGGTCCGCACCAGGTTAGGACCACTCTAAAATTCTAAACCTTGGTCCACATTTTCCAACTGGGCCCTTAGACCAGTCCCTAGACCAATGCAATCTAGAATATTGGTTTTTTCTTCACGAAAAACACTAAAAAGTCACTTTTCCTCTCAAAACACACCCAATCGAATATATCTTAGGACGATTAAGTCTTATTCTTCATCATTGATTCCAAAGAAGTCCTATTTCTTAGGGTGAATGAAACGTTGCATCCTAAAAGATTCTCAAATTCTCAGTTTACACATTAAATTATTAAAATTCTCACATTACAACATTAATCAAATAATAAGTAGCAATGTAGTACAAAAGTAAAATGTGTTGCCTTTTCTGACAAGCTTTCCTGTTTATTACTTTTAAGTGCTTTCAATAAATCTGGTACTCAATTTCCTTTAAATGGAGCACATTCTTACCTTTTTGTTTGATTGAGGATGTAATGTGGGAATTTCATGGTCATTAAAAGCAAGTATGGCTTGTTAGCTAATGGATGAGAAGCTAATGAGGTTGATATGGGAAGCTACCAAAATCCTTGGAAATTCATTTCTCAAGGTTTACCTTTCTTCTCTTTAAAGGTTAAGTTTATTGTAGGTAATGGGATAAGAGTTTGGTTTTGGGAGGATATTTGGGTTGGGTTGTCATTGTCAAGTTTATTTCCTTTGAGAGTTATCCTTTCTCGTTATCATGGTTATAGTGTTGCTTCTTTTGTAAGGTCTTATTCCATACCAATATCTTGGGATTTTGGGCTCAATAAAAACTTAAATGATGGTCTCTTCAAAGTTGGTGTCACTTCTTTCCTTGCTTAATTAAATCCCGTTCTGTCTTGATGGGGTGGATAAAAGGTGTTGGTCATTGACTCATTGGAGTTATTCTCATACAAGTCCTACTTTGATTCATTGATTGATGATTCCTTCAATTCCTTTTTTTTTATTCGTCATTGAAGATTTGGAGAGCTGAGATTTTATTTAAAGTACAAGTTTGTGCATGGGTAATTGCTTATGATAGAATTAATACTTACCATATGTTACAAAGGATGCATTCTACTTGTTTGAGCCCACAATGGTGTATTACGTGTAGAGGTAGTAGTGAAAGCGTGGATCATTTATTCCTTCTGTGTCCAATTGTCGTTGTGGAATAAATTATTTGAGTTGGTGGGCCTTTATTGAGTGGTCCGAGATCTATTTCATCAATGTTATGTGTGGATTTTAAAGGATTAGGTGGAGTGGGAAAGGTGTGATACTATGACATTGTTTATTTTTCACTGTTTGAGGAATGCAAGAATATTTGAAAACAAAATGGAAGAGTTGGAGGGTCTATAGGAAATGACTTATTTTTTAGCTTCTTTTTGGGCTTCGTGCCTAAGGGGTTCGAGAATGTCTCTCTTTTTTGTATTATTTTGAGCAGTACAGCATCTTGCGATGTTAACAATTTGGCTTTGGAAGTGCTTGTGTATTTTTTTGGTTTGTTTATGGCCGCAAGCTTGTTTGTCCGTTCTGGGTTGGCTTCTTGTTCAACTTCACGCCTAAATTCTTCGTTATGATTATGATTATCAATAAAATGTTTGTTTCTTATTCGAAAAATTCCTTCGTACTCCTTGGAAACTGGTAAGATCCATGCACGGTTGAGTTTTCGGCTTTTAGCTAATGGATTTAGCCTTTTGATTATGCTCTACCATGCTTCAGTATCTTGCTGAACAGACACAGCCTAGAATCCTGTCTAATCAATACTGCTAAAGACAAAGGTAGGCCCAGAACCACTAAAGAGAGATTGCCTTACCTTGGAAGAATTTGGGAGAATGAGATGGCTAGTAGTGATTTTATAAAGAATCAAGTGATGGCGATGAGGAAAAAAATCTCACCCTTGATTTCATATCTCATTTTACTTTGGTGATTTCTATTCAAAAAAAGATAAAGGGAAAAACAAAACAAGAAATACAATTAAGAATTAGG
>CAUOFW020005448.1:0-27158 GCA_963454935.2 Ilex paraguariensis
AAAATTCCACCACATTAGTGTTAGTTTGCCTCCTGAATTTCAGTTTTTTTTACTTTTTTTTGTCTTATTTGCTAATTTCACTGGTGGAATTGGATGGATATGTGCTAATTGTTAATATTTAACTAGTTTTAAGAGTAAACTAAGATTATTTCAAGTTGAGAGGCCACTCCGAAATGAAGTAGTCTATGATATGTTTTCAATTTTTTGTTAGTTTGCAAGTAAGTGTTAGTACAGTTGTAACTACTTAATTGTCTAAACAATGCTTTTGTCTTCATGCGAAATGCTTTTTGTTAACAAAGAAGCATTTTCGCTCAGCCATTGCAACGCCAAATAAGCTTTTTGTTAACAAAGAAGCTTGATTGCAACGCCAACTAAGCCATTCCTTAGGCCCGTATTTGTAAGTTGGGGCGGAGAATTTGGAAGACAATACGAAAACACGACTCGAAATCAATATGAAATTAATGAGTTAAAATTTATCATTTTTGACACCAACCTGTAAACAACACGATCAGTTAATACGAATAATAAATATGTGAAGTTAATATCAAATACGAATAATACGAAATTGATATGATTAGTATGTTTAATTAGTATTATAAAAATAAAACGCTAATTTTTATTATATTTTATCAAGTAGTGCATAATTCTTGTGCAAAAAAATTATATTTTTACTCATTTTTTTATTATATTTATTGAACTTAATTTTTATTTTATAGAATAAATATGAACATAAATTTAATTAAGTGATAATGAAATTTTAGACTTAAATCTGAGAGTTAAATTTTTTCTTCATGGATTATATGAGTCAACAAGAATACGACACGAAAATAAATAAGTTAAGTCGACATTACAGGATTAATATAAATAGATTGTATTATGGTTGACTAGTACTCGATACAAACCTAAAATGACACGACACGAACACACTCTGATACTACAGAATTGTCACCCCTGATAAGCTCAAAATCAACTGAGTCAGGCCCAACAAATCAAGTTAGCCCAAGTCAACTAAAAGGCAGCTCAAGTTCAGTTCATCAATCCGGCCCAGTCCAAGATCCAAATAGTCCTGGTGGATAAGAGCACGTTGGAGAGACTATTGGGATATGCACTAATGGGGACCAAATCCTACCTTTATTGTACTTACCAAAGAAGTAGTGCCCTTTCCCTTACGTCACCGCCTCACTCACTGTCTCACCAAACCTATATAATGTAAGCTCTTTTCACATGGAGAGACACACCTTGAGATCTCTACATCTCTCACCATCCTTCTCAACACACATCCCTACACTTTGAGCTCTGTCTCTCTACACACCAAGTTTTCTCTCTCCTTGCTACTGTAATTCTCTCAGTTACTTTATTCATCAATAAAGAGCTCTAGCCACTGCTGCCATTTTTCAAGAGTGAAATAGGTCACCCAAACCAAATCACTATATATCATTGTGTCGTCTCATTATTTAATATTTTACCATTAATTGCTTTATTTATTGCTCATTAATTACTTTATATCACACACTTGACTATTGACCTTGCACGAGACAGTTTTGTGCACCATCAACTTAGCGACGTCTGTGAGAAATGACTAGTTTTCTTACTCTCTTTCAATCCATGGTAATCACGACCACATCAATGAGTCAACAACCGGGAGACAACAACTTGACCCACCTGGAGAAGGCTCCGCCTCCCCTCACACCCTCGGAACTATCTGCTACGGCGACCCCTGTCGTTGGGCAACAACTCTTACAAACTATGCAATTGATGGTAAACCAAAACTAGCAGATTATTCAACTGATGCTCACCTAGGGAGGCGTCGCCCTTTACCCCGTAGGAGGAGCCCCACTCCTTCCAACAGGAGAGGAGCAGCAGCTCATCCTTTCTAGGTGCCAGGAAGTCCCTCACCACGGGGCCCCTCACCAGAACTCCTCGGGGCCACGCCAAGGCGCCCCTCACCCAGTAGTCCTTCCTCAGTGCTCAGGGAGCTCACGTGTTTTCCCTCCACACGTACTTGCGCAAGAGGATGAAGGAGAAAGCCAATATGGCGATCATAGAAGCCAATACTACCACCCAATAGAGGACTTTCCCAACTAATGTGACGAGAAGACTAGAGAGGTGCAAAATCAACTCGGTGATGCCCTCAACGCCATCAACGCACAGACGCCCAAGACGGTGGACTACTTGATAAGATGTACTGATACACCTTTTGTTGCGGACATAGTCAATTATCCCTTACCCGCTATGTTCAAGATGTCTGCTATTGAGATTTTTGATGGTACCAAAGACCTCTCGATCACTTGGACACATACAAATCTCTCATGCAACTCCACAATGTGCCTGATGAAATTATGTGTAGAGTCTTCCTTACCACCCTTAAGGGATCCGCACACCCATGGTTTGCAAAGATCAAGCCTTCTTCTATCCACTCCTTTGTAGAGTTAAGTAGATCCTTTGTCTCCCACTTTATTGGTAGACACCAACATCAGAAGCCTGTTACTCACCTGCTCACCATCAAGCAGGATATGGATGAAAGCCTTAGAGACTATTTCACTTGTTTCAACAAAGGAGGCTCTCCAAATTGAGGAGCTAGATGACAAGGTAGCTCTGACCGCCTTTATCGCTGGTCTTCGCTCCTATAGCTTTATGTTCTTCGTCCTTAAGAAGCCACCCTCCAACATGCATGAGCTGCTGTCTAGGGCACAAAAATACATGAACTTTGAGGACATCACCAAAGCCCATTGGGGTGAGCCCTCCCGAGGAGGGGAGAAAAGGAAAGACACCCCCGAAGACAGGCGAGAGACAGAGAATAAGAGGAAGAAAGTTGAGAGAGTCTTTGTGAAAGACCGTCTCGGTCCATTACCCCCAAGAGACCGATAGCCTTTCACACTACTCAACACTTCGGTAGAGCACATCCTATTCCATATATAGGATGACACCACGTTCCGCTGGCCCGAAAAGATGAAGTCTGACCCTAAGCATCGAAATCCCGACAAGTGTTGTTGCTTACACCGTGACCACGGTCATGCCATAGACGACTGTTTCTAGTAAATAGGCAGATCGATGAGCTAATTCAGCGTGGCTAGTTGAGACAATATGTTTCTAGTCGAGGACCGGCTCCACCGCATGAGAATCAAGAGCTCCAGCAGCCCCCTTGGAGAAATTCAGACTATCGCCAGAGGGTTAGGAAGAGCAAGTGACTCCAACTCTGCCAGGAAGACGCACGCCTGGAAAGTTGGACAAGTAGAGTCACATGACTCTCGCCCAAAGAAGGCACCCCGACATGGGGAGGATGAGTTCATCACCTTCTCAGATAGGGATCCAGGTCCCTCACGATGACCCTCTAATCCTGACCCTGATGGTAGCCAACTACCAGGTTAAGAGAGTCTTGGTCGACAGTGGCAGCTCAGCCGACATTCTGTTCACTACGCCTATGATAGCCTTTACCTCGACAGGGAGAGACTGTAACTTGTTAGAACTCCCTTGGTTGGCTTCTCGGGTCAGAGAGTTTATCCCTTGGGATCCATCACCTTGCCTATCACGGTAAGAACTGCACCGAGGAACTCTACTATCATGGTAAATTTTATTGTACTTGACTGTCTTTCTACATACAATATAATTCTTGGACGCCCTATGCTCAACACCCTTAGGGCAGTACCGTCTACCTACCCATTTCTTCTCTGTTTCCTAACCACCGGTGGGATTGGAGAGATCAAAAGAGACCAGGTCTCCGCCCGAGAATACTATGTGGCCTCTATGAGGGCTAGGAAGCTACACGAGACTCTCCAAGTCGAAGTACTCGACCCCAAAGATGACAGTACCTTGGAGAGGCATGAACCAATAGAAGAGCTTTAGCCAGTAGGTATAGACGACAACCTTCCAGAGAGAAGAGTCTATATAGGCTTCTCGCTCTTTTAGGAACAAGCATCCGCCTTGATTGACATCCTCAGGTGAAACACTGATGTCTTCACCTGGTCCCATGAGGACCTGGAGGGCATCAACCCTAAAATGGCCTCCCACTGACTCAATGTTGATCGTAGGTACAAGTCTGTCCGGCAGAAGTTGAGGAATTTAAGTACAGAGATGGGGCAAGCCGTAGAGAAGGAGGTAGACAAGCTACTGACCAACGGGTCAGTAAGGAGGTAGCCTACCCAGACTGGCTATCCAATATAGTGATGATGACGAAGGCCAATAGAAAGTGGCGCCTCTACGTGAACATCACAGAGCTCAACAAAGTCTGTCCCAAAGATAGCTATCTTCCCCCACGCATCGAACTTCTTATTAACACAACCTCTAGACACGAGCTCCTGAGTTTCCTGGATGCCTACTCTAGGTGAAACTAGATCAGTATGTTCCCTCTAGATCAGGAGAAAAATTCATTCATTACCCCCAAAAGGCACCTACTGCTACAGGGTGATGCCTTTCGGACTCAAAAATGACGGAGCCACATACCAGCTCCTTGTGAACAAGATATTTGGTGCTCAGACAGGGAGGACCATGGAGGTTTATATACACGACATGTTGGTAAAAAGTATGGCTACAGCGGACCACGTGACACACCTGCAGGAGACCTTTGATGTGTTGAGAGCCTACAGGATGAAGCTGAATCCTGAAAAGTGTGCCTTTGGCGTCAACTCAGAAAAATTCTTGGGCTTCATAGTCAACAAAAGGGGCATTGAAGCCAATTCAGACAAAATCAAAGTCATCTTAGAGATTAAATCCCCTGCCTCAACAAAGGAGGTCCAGCGCCTTAACGGGAGGATAGCAGCCCTCAACAAGTTTGTCTCTAAATCAGTAGATAAATGCCTGCCTTTCTTTAAAATCCTTCACAGGTCTTTCTAGTAGGGCCTAGATGCAGAGGAAGCTTTCTAGAAGCTCAAGGCCTACCTCGCCACAACACCTTTACTCTTACTTATTGTACCAGGAGAGACCTTCTACCTTTACCTCTCCTCTTTAGCCTCTATCATAAGCTCTGTCCTCATCAAGGAGGAAAGAGATGTTCAGAAGCTGGTATATTATGTAAGCAAAGTATACCGAGGGGTAGAGGTAAGGTACTCAAAACTTGAAAAGTTGGCCCTTACACTTGTCATTGCCACTAGGCGCCTACGCTACTACTTTCAGAGCTACACTATTCTGGTTGTCACGGATCAACCATTCAAAAGAATTTTAGGAACGCCTAATGTATTCGGTTGACTACTCAAGTAGGTCATCGAGTTAAGCAAGTTTGATGTGCAATATCAGCCAAGGTCAGCTATCAAAGTACAAGCACTTGTAGATTTCGTAGCAATGCCTATGCCGCCACAAGAGTTTTTAGAAGATGCAGCAGGCGCCCCTGCGCCCACCTGCTCAGTACATACTGCCCACCATGAGGTGAGAAGACATAACAACTCGGAGGACCTGCAGCCCCAACAACCTGGGGTGCCGCTCATTCAGTCCAGGGTGCCACCCCCACCTGTCCACAACATCCTCTCTCGTCTCTTCGTCACCATTGCTCCCCTCGTCGCACATAGCGTCGCCCGTGGAGCCAACTCCTTCTCCACCATCTATGGTATCAGATTAGAGACTCTACATGGATGGGTCCTCCACCAATGAGGGTGATGGCGTGGGACTAGTGCTGATCAGCCCCCATGACACTCCGCTGAAGTATGCCGTCTCCCTCCACTTTGTCAAATCTAACAATCAAGTTGAGTATGAGGCCCTCATATCAGGCTTAAAACTTGCATAGGAGATGAAAGCCCTTTACCTAACAGCCTACAGTGACTCCCAGCTCATAGTCAACCAGTTAAAGGGAAACTTTAAAACAATGGAGGAAAGAATGCAAGAGTACCTCACGGTGGTCCAACCCCTGCTAAAAAAGTTTACCTGCTTCCAAATCCACCATGTGCTTCAAGAGGAGAATGTCATGGTAGATGCTCTCGCCAAATTCACGTCTACCAACATACTCATGGGCCCGGACTGGCAAGACACCAGTTTGAACCTAACATCTCCAAATAGAGGAGGACAATGTCAACTGTGCATCCTTAGAGTCCAACTGGATGACTCCCATCGGAGCTTACCTAAAGAAGGGCGTTCTCCCAAACAACCCAGTGGAAACCAAAAGATTGAGAATGAGAGCGTCCAATTATGTCATCCTTCAAGATACCCTGTACAAGAAAAATTATTCCCTACCACTACTTTGTTGTCTTACTCCCGAGGAAGCTGATTACGCCATGAAGGAGATCCACGAAGGAATATGTGAAAATCATTCAGAAGGGCGTGCACTAGCTCACAAAGTAGTCAAGTAGGGATATTATTAGTCTATCATGATCAGAGACACCCGTGAGTTTGTCAGGAGATGTGACAAGTGCCAACACTTTGCGACTATACCCAGACAGCCACCCAAAGGGCTCACCACTATTTAGAGCCCATGGCCCTTCTCCATGTGGGGAATCGACATCCTAGGTCCCCTTCCTGTGAGTCGGAGCCAATGCAAGTTTGTAGTGATAGTCATCAACTCTTTACCAAGTGGGTAGAAGCCGAGACCCTAGCCAGAATAACATACCAGCAGATAAAGAATTTCATATGGAAGAGTTTAGTCTACTGCTTTGGAATAGCTCATGCCATTATGAGTAAAAATGTCAAGTAGTTTGACAACAAACTTTTCAACAGTTTCTGCACCGACTTGCAGATCAAGCAGCCCCACTCCAACCCCGCCAGAGATTACTGTCAAAACCATCCTCTGTAATTTCAAAGCTAGACTACAAAGTGCAAAAGAACGATGGGTAGACGAACTCCCATGAGTACTATAGGCTTACCGGACGACGCCAAGGAGCCTCATTGACGAAACCCCTTTTTTCCTAGCCTATGGGATAGAGGCAGTTATACCAGTCGAGATCAGGATACACTTTCATATGGTTCAGCACCATGACTCTACCAATAATGAAGAAGGTCTCTGCATCAACTTCAACTTGGTAGAGGATGAGAAGGAGATAATCATTCTCAGGAATGCAGAGTACAAGCGTCGCATGACCAAGTACTATAACTCGAGGGTGAAGCCTCGCTCCTTCTTACCTGGGGACCTAGTCCTCAAAAAGTTCATCTTTTCTACCAAGAACTCCTAGGAAGGAAAACTGGGATCTAACTGGGAAGGACCCTACATGGTCACGGAGGTGATAAGGCCAGACACCTACAAAATCTAGAATTTTGAAGGAAAAGTCCTGGCCCATCCATAGAACGCAGAGCATCTAAATAAATACTACCAGTTGCTAGAGGCAGTGAATTATAAGTTGGTGGTAATTATTTAGACTATTTACTTTTTATTTTGGTCAATTTTCTTCAAATATTTACTTTGGATTATGAAATAAAATTTTGTAATATTTTTTCAAAAGTTGTATTTCTTTCAAATTCATTAAGTCTTTACAAAGATAGAATCTGACCTATCAACAAAAAACATGAATACAAATACACCTCCTAGTGACACTCGCTGCCTCCGCTCCTATCATCGCTCGTATCCTCCTCATCAGTCTCTAGAGCCTCATAAGGTAAAAAACCAAAAAAGTCATAAGCAGGAAATACTGCTAAGACCTTCCTCCGGAGCTCATCGTAGCCGTTAATGAAGGCATATGCATTGGCCCTCTCAGTAGCATCCCTCATCTTCTTCATCTCTATAGAGTAAGCATCTGCCCTAGTAGCTCTCTCAAATGTTACTCGAAGGTTAGCCTCTAGATGGGCGGCCCTCTTGTGCGCTAGCCTCAACTGCTCTGCGACATCCTCTTGTGTTTGCTGCTCGAGCCCAAACTACTTTTTCAACATCCTCTTGTGCCTACTGCACAAGCCCTAACTGCTCCGCGGTATCCTCTCGTACCTATCGCACAAGCCTCAACTGCTTTTCAGCAGCTTCACGTGCCCACCTCTTCGCTGTCTGGCCATTAATTGCCTCCCTGATCTTCAGAGTATTTGTAAACAAGCAGGGCAAAGCAGCAGGCACCAAAGCAAAGCCCTCCACAACAGTGTCAACAATGCCTTCTAGGCCTCGGGAGCCAACCTCCTGAACCTCCGTGTGGGTTACAAACCCCCAAAGTCTCTCATTGTCCAGCCTCACGTCTTGCAACATAGATACTGAGGCACTACCCGAAGTAGGACAGCTAGGCGGACTCTCCACTTTAATAGGGGACCGCGACGGAGCCTCAGCCTCTATAATAGTGCTGAGATCATCTCTGGGGGGTGAGGAGACATCAATCAAAGAAAAATGAGGGGCATCACCTAACCCCATCTCACAGGGACTAGCCTCACCAATGGGCCTCGGCTGAGAAGCGTCGGGAGCACCTGACGTCACCCTCTTAGAAGAAGAAGGAGAAGAAGGCACCCTGGAAGTACAGACAGCCTCCACTATTAATCTATCAATGGGGGCACCTGCATAATCAGAGTAAGTAAAACAGCCTGCAACGCTATGTCTACAAAGAGTCTTCTGGAAAATTCAAGTAACTTTCCTCTTCGACCTCGAAGAAGCCTTGGGATGACCAGACGTCGACACGATCCTAGAGAACTCCTTAAACGGATGGTCATGTATCACCTGGAGTTTGCTCTGCAGACAGCGTCGGTGAGGCTACAAGAAAGCCAGTTACACTATGAGAACAAGTATGAGACAACTAGAATGAAGTTAAAGGATGAGTTTCTACCCAGCTTAGTCTTTGGGACAGTATCCCTTCTCGAGGGCACCAGGTCACAATTAGTCTCCGTGGCCTACTCTCCTCCAACGAAGAAGAACTTGGTCTTCCAACTATGAAGATTCGAAGAAAGTCCAGTAATGAATTTGCCCGACCTAGGGGGCAAAGTGATACCACCCTTAATGAGGGATGGGGTTCTCTAAGAGCACATATGTAGCCAAGAACTCCTCGAACAGGGGAGGGACGTCAGCATTGTGTATCAACCGCTACAATGTAAAGAATGCTAGTATCACCCTCCACCCGTTCGGGGCCAATCTCCTGGGAACCAACGACAGGTGCCCTAGAACCTGACATATGGGCCCAGGTATCGAAAACCTCAGGCCTGTCTCCAAAATGCCTTCATAAAAGACGATCTCGCCCAAAAAGTCGCAGCATGCTGGCTCGTTACCCTCAGCACGACGGCACATCACAGAAGGAGGAATGTGATATGAGGAAACTATGGCTGCAATATCCTCTTCATAGTCAAGGGAACTAAGTATAAAGGCCACCTTAGAGCCATTGTGTCCATCGGCCCCCAGGACTCCATCGGAGTCTCGAGTATTCTCTCACTTGCTCGCTCGAAAGAATACGTGCCAAAGCAAAATCAAGCTAGTGCTCAAAAAATACCCATAACAATAGAAGAGTAAAATTGAGTAATAGATAAGCTACCTCAAGAGCTCGTTTTATTTGAGTCATGGCCTGACCGCTTCCTTGCACTACCTGAGTACCCCAAGGTGCCATTGGACTTGTCTGCTCACTCCCTGGAGTTGCCCATCACACCCAAGTCCCCACTGCCATCGCCAAAGCCGTCTGTATTGGGCCCCACACTACATTAGGGCAGTCTGGCGTCTCCAATGGGGGACCTGGCGCCGCCCATGGAAGGCCAGACGTTGCCTATGGCCATGCCGACGTCATCTCTTCACTTCTTTGCCCTTCGGCTCCGGATCAAAGCATTATCAAAGGGGTCCCCATCACTAGACTCGCAAAGGGAAGCCTGGACCACGCCCAGAGTGTCATCTGGCATGCAGCTGGCGCCGCTTGTCTCCCTTGGGGCGCCTCTTTATAGTCGAGTCACGTTTGGGACGTCACCTCCTCCACTACCATCAACCGAGATCTTATCTCCAGCGCCTTGGGCGCTACTCCCTGCACCATGGGCACCGGCCATTATGCTACAAGGGTTTCTCGAGGCCTCTTTCCTCACGCATGTCACACCAAAAATTCCAAAGGACTTCTTGCCCTCCTCTCTCTTCATCGAGGTTTGGTCATCTCCAACTGTGAGCCCACCAGAATGGGTGCCACCACATTATGCCTCCACCATGGGCGCCACCTATGAGACCAAGGTCATGGGCTCCTCCTTGCTCCTCTTCTCCAACTGTCTTTTTTCTCGTTAAAACGCCATTGAAGTCCCCTCTACGACTTTTTGAGCTCCTAGTCTCCATTGCCTTGTTTGATTTAGAATAGGGAAGACCAAGGGAGAGAAATGGGTTGGGGAATATATAGCTTCCAAGAGAAGCCTTGAAGATGGATTTCAGGAGAAGCTTTGAGGAGTGGCTTCTTGGAGAAGCCTTTAAGGAAAAATGAATGGCTTCTAGGAGAAGCCTTAGAGGAAGTAAAGGGAGAAATGAGGTTGGAAAGACCAAAGACCTCAATTTATAGGCAAATACCCAACAAGAGGAATGCCAAAAAATACAAAAAATATCCGATGTCAGTAGACTCAATAGAGTCCCTAAAAGGGAAAAATGCATCGAGGAGAACAAAAAAGCTCCTACTTACTAAGGAAGAAGAACATGCCCTCAACCCCCTCCTCTCGCGAACAATGAGAGGCTTAGGGTATGGGGGACAAATGATAAAGCCCAAAATCGATTGGGCCAAGCCCAACAAATCAAGTTAGCCCAAGTCAACTAAAAGGGAGTCCAAGTCCAATTCATCAATCCGTCCTAGTCCAAGATCCAAAGAGCCTAGGTGGATAAGAGCACGTTGAAGAGACTATCGGGATATGCACTCTTAGAGACCAAATTCTATCTTAATTGTACTTACAAAAAAAGTAGTGCCCTCTCCCTCACGTCGCCACCTCACTCACCGCCTCACCAAACTTATATAATGTAAACTCTCTCCACATGTAGAGAGACACCTTGAGATCTCTTCATCTTTCACCATTCCTCTCAACACACATCCCTGCATTTTGAGCTTTGTCTCTCTACACACCAAGTTTTCTCTCCCCTTGCTACTGTAATTCTCATGGTTACTTTATTCATCAATAAAGAGCTCCGACCATCATTGTCGTTTCTCGAGAGTAGAGTAGGTTACCCGAACCAAACTACTATATATCATTGTGTTGACTCATTATTTACTAGTTTGCCATTAATTGCTTTAGTTATTGCTCATTAATTACTCCACATCAACATATTCGACTGTTGACCTTATACGAGACAGTTTTGTGTATTATCAACCCTTATATGTAAAGGGCCCCAAAATTTTTTAAAATTCTTTTAGTATGCTTGGATTTTATTTTATTTACTTATCAAATTAAAGAGAAAAATATAAGAATCTAATTTGAAAACTTCACATTCTTCAATTATTGGATTAACAATAGTTTCTAGCATTAGATAGTATCTGCTACTAATCTAACAATAATAATGTGTTAGATTTTCAAATTAGGCGCAAGTCCATATAATAAAATTAGAAAGGGTTCTCCTTTCATGATTTAAATGGTACCTCGCACTCTAGATTTTTTTTGTATATTTTTTTTTCTATATCAAGGAAATATTTAGATGATATAAAGATATTTTACAGTATTTTGCCCCTTATCTACTTGAATTGATTTAATAATACCCAAAGTTAAATGCCCATTCTATTTTTTGATGAAAAATGCCGATGGATATAGAACAATGTGAAACCAATAAACCATAGCTCAATGATTTTAATTTTTGTAAGTAGGACAATTCGAAATAAATAAAATAGGTGTAGGTATAATATGAGAAACTTGACATTTGAGGGGACACTAAGAAACCAATAATTGTACGTGAAACTAATAACCATACTTAAAAGATACAATATGATAAACGTGATACTTAAAGATATAGCGCGAGACAGCGGTCAACGCGTGTTGTATGATTGAAAACATCCTTCTTTGAGCTCCCAAGAATAGATGGAAAACCTAAGATATTCATCGTGGGCAAGGATGGAAGTAAGATTTTATTGCGAGGGATGCTAGACAAAAATAGTCGCTTTATGAAAAATTGTATTCTATAGGACCATTGAACAAGTTACCATTAATACCAACATTTTTACTTTTATAGAATTTATTAAATCAACTTTTATATAATATGAATTGCAAAAATTGGTTCTGGTCATAAAATCTAAAAATCTAAATTTATTCTTACTTAACATTGTAAAATTAATTTATTACAACATCTTGGTTCATAATTAATATTTTTTTTAATAGTATCGTAGGAAAATAATATTTACGACAACAATTTATTCGTTGTCATTGAATCATATAATGAATGAGAGAAATAAATCGAAACATTATATAATATTCATTAATTATATAATATTAGGGGTTAAATGTCAATAATATATTATCACCGAATTAAATTAATCCACCATGTTTATTCACTCCACACAATAGTCTGCCGGTGGCCAAGACTGTAAAGGATGTTTGGTTGTCTTCCAAGCCTAGATTATTGTGCTGAATTTTTTTACTCTTTTCCTGTCGTTACGCATTTCTCCTTTTTTATTCTTTTTGCCTGGCGAGCATTGTTTCGCTTTTTCTCTTTCCTTATTTGTGAAAAAATTCAAACATTAAGAAAATTATTTTTTTTTTATCATTTTCTTTTTATGTTAGCTAAATACATGAAAATTTTAAAATATATTTTCTTACATTTTCTATTTTTTTTGGCTAAACAAACAAACCCAATAAAATAGTGCAAAAAACTTATTCAACATTTTAATATAGTTAGTTTATATTCCACGATTTTACTAGAAAAGGCATGATTTTGGGCCCTACCCATAAAGAAGTTCTCATACTAATAAATGTCTTAGGACCGGTCTAAGCCCTACGCAACTAAGGTGTTTGTATAGGGTCTCAAATTTTAGAGAATTCTCAAAAATGTTACGGACTATTTTATATATATGTATTTTAGATACGATATAAATTTTTAAGGCCAAATTTTAAATGATTAAATTAAAGTTTAATTTTTTTAGGTTCAAAATTACTCTCTATTTAACTAAATCCAAATTTCGTAGTGTCTCTATAAAATTTAGTGAAAATTAAAGGTAAGTCTCCCTAGATGGACTTATAATGATTTGAGTCCTGGAAGAAAACTAATATGAGAGTAAGTTCATATTTAAACTTATATATAGGTACTTAAGTTCACTTATTTTTTAAATCTCAAAATTACCCCTAATGGTGTTAGTTTTGTCCAATTAAATAAGTTAAACCATTGAGGTCTATATGAAAATCCTTGATTGAGTTATATATGGAAACCGTTTATTAAATATTATGATAATTAACGAAAGTTTTATATGGAAGTTATATATTCTGATAGTTATATATGGTAGTTTGATGTACAAATAAATTGTTGGTCTATTAAGTCAAAATAAAATCACAAAATTTCTTTAACAATTCAAAATTTTCTTAATATTATTGTTACTATAGTGACACTAACAATAGTGATTTTACGTGAACGTTGATGTTCATTGTAGAGTTTTAAAAAACTTCTACATAATATAAAATTCAAATTGTCCGTTTTTTTTTGTATTCCTAATTGAAAAATTGAGATTCATTATTATTAAATTAAAGTGTTATATAATTCGATTTTGTTGTTTTCTTTGTTGTGGGACATTCGAAATATCTTGATTGTGTGTCAATGAAATAGATCATGTTATTGTATGATAACTAAAAAATGTATTTCAGAATTTCGATGTCGTATTGTTCTTGATTGGTGCTGAGTATCCTAATTCAATTGTCAACGGTGTGTTACTACTAAAAATTTTGTAAATTTTCAATTTGTGAATCATATTTTCATTATAATTTTTTGAAAATTAATGTTACTATGAAAACCTTATTACCTTCTATTTTGTAAAAGTTAATGTGTTACTGAGCACAAATCTTTGATGTTACTGTTAAAATTAAATTTGTATGTTACATAATATTCGTCTAAAGGTTTGTCATTGGTAGTGTATGTAAAAATTGGGATTGAGTTTGTGTTACTATTTGAAATGGTGGAATTCTTTATTTTGGGTATTAAGTATTTTAAGGAAAACAATCTCATTCGTATCATTATAGTAACACTAATGTTAAGAAAATTTTGAATTGTTAAGTAAATTTTGTGATATAATTTTGACTTAATAGACTAACAATTTATTCGTATATCAAAATTCCATATATAACTACCAGAATATATAATTTTCATATAAAACTTCTGTTATTTATCATAATATTTAATAAAACGGTTTCCATATATAACTCAATCAAGGGTTTCTATATATATCTTAATGATCTAACTTAAGTGAAGGAGACGGTAAGTTAGACGTCAATTATTGTTTTCCCAAAAGGTAGGGGTAAAATAGTAAATTTGACAAAAAGTAGATTTAAAACCAAATAGGTTTTCTTGCCGAACTTATTTCCAAATAAGTTCATATAGGGAGATCGGTCTCCAAAATTTCCTAAAATTTATCCCTTTTGTATAATAGGCCTATTTTTTTTTTTTGTATTTTAGATCTAATTCAAATTTTTGGGGCTCAAATTTTAGTAGTTTAATTCAATATCTAATTTTATTAGATTTAAAATTACTCAATCTTTGTGAGGCTTTATTTAAGTTTTTTTTAGCTCTTTTGAGTGTGTTTATAGTTGTATTCCTCTCACTCACAACAATAGAGGATGTGAGAGAGCACCAGTTACGGGATCAACGGGTCGTCAAGGACAGTCACAAGATAGAAGGTGGAAAAAAAATTGAATGTGATTCATGTCTTTTTTGGCAGCAACTTGAATACGTATCCAAAGTCGAATTAGAATAAAGTTAGACATATATGATTAGTAGTGTTTTTTTTTTTTACCAATGAAATTCCTTACATAATATTTCACGAATTCGAATTTGAATTTATCGACACTCCATTCAATCTAAAATTGAGCTGAAAATAATACTAAATTGATAGAATTCTACTCTTAAACTTATCTGACCTAAGTATTAAGATGAAACATTTATATTTGATTCGTTCTAGAGGTAAGGGTAGAAATTTCATTCAAGTCTTTTTATATAATAGAAATGACCAAAGCTCAAGGCAAGAAGTGTGATTTGAAAAACACAACGGTGTTCTTAAAGATATGAAATTATTTAGAATGTGTGGATGTAATATTCTAACCAAACAAACATTTTGTTTCCTATTTAAAAGTATGAAAGATTAATATTTTATTCAATCTTGTATTTAGAATTACATGGCCTGAGGTATATATAATGTGAAAGATTATAAAAGAGTCCCAATATGATTTGTATTTATCTCTCTGTTAGTTGGGAAGGCTGATCACAGAGTTGAGGCTACTTTGGATAGATTTGATCCTTGGTTTGGATAGATCTAACCCTTATCTCTAATACACCCCTACAAGTGAAGGGTGTCGTGAGGAAGACTGAGTTTGTCCTGTAGAAGTTGAAAACGTGGTGTTGAGAGTGACTTGGTCAGAATGTTAGCCACTTGATCCTTGGTGGGTAGGAAATGAACTTGAAGATTGCCTTTAGCAACATTGTCACGAACAAAGTGGAAGGCAAATTCAATATGCTTTATGTGATTGTGAAAAAACTAAGTTTGAGGTGAGGAAAGTTGCACCAACATTGTCACACCATAAACTTGGACGTTGTGTTTGCAAAACATAAAGTTCTTGGAGAAGGGACTGAAGCCATAATATTTTAGATGTAGCGTTGGCCAAAGCTCAGTATTCTATCTTAGTGTTGGAGCGGGCAACTGCACATTGCTTCCAGGAAGGCCATGAAACAAGATTTGGACCGAGGAAAACGGTATAACTGCTGGTTGATTTACTGTCATCAAGACAACCAGCCTAATCAGCGTCAAAGGTTAAATGTGACGAGTGTCGAGTAATGGGAAAGCACATATCAGTGGTCGCCTTGAGATATCGAAGGATTCTTTTGACAACAGTCCAATGGGCTATGGTTGGTTGGTACATGTATTGGCAAACCTTATTAACGGAGTAAGAAATATCTAGGTGAGTTATTGTGTTGTATTGAAGTGTGCGAACAATGCTCCTATATTGAGTGGCATTATGATGGAGCTTGGTGACCCAAGAGAAGGGATTGGAAATGGGTTTGGCACCATCATGTGTGCACGTTTGAAAAGGTCGATGATATATTGTCGCTGATTGAGAAGTAGACATGTGGAAACATGAAGGACTTCAATACCTAGGAAGAAATGTAGATTTCGAGATCCTTGATAGCAAATTCTATGTCGAGCATTTGGGTGAGGGAAACAACGGATGTAGAGGAACTGTTAGTGATGATTAAGTCATCCACTTATATCAAAACATACAAAAGAAAGTCGGTTGTGCTGCAAATAAAAAGGGACAAATCTATTTTTGAAGCAATGAAGTTGTGGCTTAGGAGGAAGGTGCTTAAACGGCCAAACCAAACAGGGGGTGCTTGTTTGAGGTCGTAAAGAGACTTTCGTAAGCGACACACATGATTAGATTAGCGAAAGTCAATGAAGCAAGGGGTCTGCTTCATGTAAACTTATTCATTACAAGTTCCATAAAGGAAGGAATCGCTTCCAAGAAGAGAATCCAACCGATGAAAAACATGTGAGAGTGTATACTTTTCATTTGGATCACATTGGAACAGATTTACATGATTCAGGGTACAATTTGAAAAAATTGAACTTTCGTGTCTAAATTAAAAATTTTGGTATCTTTCGAGGGCAAATTGGGATTTACCCTATTTTTCCGTGCGACAATCTGATTAGGGAAGGCAGTGGACGGAAAAAAGAGAGGGTATTTTTTCAAACCTGTTCTGTTTGGACCGAAGATGAACTATACATATTGAACGATAGACGTATATGAAAATATCAAAATATCCGTATAGGAATGAAGACGGAGATGAACTTTCATTTTCCCCCGCCCAGTCCTTGTTATCCTTTATATATTGATGGGACTCTTCTGAAAAGCCCTAAGATGATGACACGTGTCCTCGGGATATTTTGGAACAGTGTTGCCCGGATGTAAGCACCATCGGCGAAGAGCGCCCTTTACCCCGAGGTACCTCTCATGTAGGATCACACATTCGGTATATTATACAAACAAACACGTGTCCTCGGTCAGACGTGTACCTCGGGGACACACCACCCCTTGGTCCCGAGGTGAGCCTTTCCTCGGCGCCAAGGGTCACTCCATCCTGGACGCTTCCTCTACTCCCGGATAAAGCTACTGACATACTGGACATCAGCCTATGCCAGTATGGATTATTCATCATGACCTCCTCTTACACAAGTAATGTCAGAACGTGCTGGAATACCGGCGTAACAGCCAATAAGGGATGGACGCGTGGCAAATAATGTCACATCCGAAGCAGACAAACCGCATGCCGCTGCTGACACGCGACTTGGGAAAGCAAACAATTAATTGCACCCTTCTGTTGACGAGACCGCATTCAATGCGGTAAGGTTCGGATATGAAAGGCAATAAATGCTCCTATTACAGAGCATTTATTGCATCCTTCCTGACAGGAGCATATTGTACCGTCGGCGTCCCGACAGACTCAGCATTGATTGTTCGGGACCCCGAGCAATCAATTAGAGAAGACATTCCTCATCAAATGATTACACACGCTACCTGTGCCTGATGATTACCTACTGACCACACTGACAGCAATCATGATCTTCTAAGGTATAAATACCCCTCCCAAAAGACAAAGCGGGTATGCAATCAAAAACTCTCAACTACAAAATATCCTTCTCAGTGTTTCTCCTTCCTCTCTCTCATTCAAAGACTGACTAGACCGTCGGAGGGGATACGCCGGAAAACACTCCGGCGCCCTTCTAACTTGTTCTCCTTTGTTCCAGGAAATACCTTCCACACGTACAGGATCGTTCCTCCTTTCCCAGGATCACCCTTTGCCGTTTCGGTTGCCACCGTACCTTGTAGGCTGTTTCAAGCAGCGTGTTTGGCTACTCAACCGGCTCACCCAAAGTTCACCAGGGGAGAGATCTGTTCCCAATATTTTATATATCGTGCAGGATCGAGCCCGCACAATCTGGCGCCGTCTGTGGGAAACGAGTAGTTTTCCTAATCTCTAAAAAGAACAGTGACCATGGTGAACACCAGACAGAAAGGGAAAGGACCCCACCAACGGAGTCATGAGTTGCAAGTTCCCTGCCATCACGGAGGGAGGGATCGCACCAGTACGATTAAAAGTGCCTCTACTCGGTCAAGGGGGGTAACCCCTCAAACCAGTATGGGGATCAGGTCAGGAGGATCAGCCCCCTTGGCCCGTCAGCTGGCAGAGGTGATTGAAGAGAAATTTGGCGATAGATTACGTCAGCTGGAGAAGGACAATGTAAACGTCCTTAGCCGGCTCGACGAGTTTGCTGCCTCAGGCGGAGGGTCGAGGGATTCATTCCTCTCCCGAGGACTCCCCGTCCATGAGGCGGAGACGAAGGATCTAAGGAACCACCTGGATCACAAAGCAGAAAGCTCCAGGGCCCCGAAGCGACCCAAAGCCGGCGAATGTCACCTTGACAACCAGTCCAGGAAAGCAAGGCCCTTGGCCCTGGACGACCTCCGGCGAGGTTTATCCAGGCGGAGGAAGGGAGATGAATCCGAGGAGGACTCAACCCAATCTACACGACGCCAGGAAACGAGGGGCTTACCGACGAACCCAGAGACTTCAGGAGGCATCCCGTAAGGGAAGAAGTAGATCTCAGAGCCCGATTGGACTCTAGGAGAAAGGGCAAGACAATCCAGGACGAGGCCGAGGATGAAGTCATGCAAACACCCTTCACAAGGGAAATCAGTGAGATGGACGTCTCAAGAAAGTTCGTCGTGCCACGGTTCAAGACCTATGATGGGCGCTCTGATCCCGATGCCCATATCAGACAGTATAAGCAGATGATGTCCCTCTATCATTCGGACCAACGGTTTCTATGCCGGGTGTTCCCTATGAGCTTGGGGGACTCCGCGATGAGGTGGTTCGAGGCGCTTCCCTCAAACAGTATTGGGTCCTGGAAAGAATTGACAAGGCAGTTCCTAACCCGATTCATCACGGGGAGTAAGCGACCAAAGGACATTGGATCACTGCTGACCCTCAAGAGGAGGGAATCCGAGACTCTTCGCCAGTACGCCATCCGATACTGGGAAGAAGTCAATGAGGTCGAGGGATGCTCGGAGGTCATGGCAGCAGCATCATTCCGGCTCGGCTTGGCGAGGGACACGGACCTGTACCGATCCCTGACCAAAAAGACTCCCTCGGATATGGGGGAACTGATGGCGCGGATCAACAAGTACTCAAGGGTCGAGGACGAGATGGGGAGCAACAAAGGCCGAGCCCTCCAACCCAAGAGAAAGGAAAGAGAGCACGAAGATATTCCCCGGAAGGGATTGCTACCCCGTCCAGGGGGTTCGTCCAGAGGAGTTCACACCGTCTTCAAGGAACCCATTTTCAGGTTGCTCCATAAAATCAAACGCGAGCCGTTCTTCAAATGGCCGCCCAGGATGCAAAGCGACCCTCCACCCGTGATCAAACAGTAAGGTGCTCTTATCACCGGGAGGTCGGGCATCGCACCGAGAGCTGCAGGGTGTTCAAGTCATTCTTGGAGAACTTAGTCCGAGATGGATACCTGAAAGAATACATAGAGCCTAGGCAGAAGAAAAACGAGCCCCTGCCCGACCGAGGAACCAAACAACGTCATAGACGTCATCCATGTGTGTCCACTGGAGCGCCCCACGTCCAAAGAGCTCGAGTCCGACCCAAGAGGGTAGCTTTTACCAGAAAGGTAGCCGAAGGAGGTGTGGGGCCATCAAGCAAAAGGGCCAGGATGGGTGAACTTGGCATTACGTTCTCTGACGCGGATTTGACGGGCGTGGTGATTCCTCATAACGACGCCCTTGTCTTAACCCTAAAGATAGGGAAATTCGATGTCAAGAGAATCTTGATAGATTCAGGGAGTTCCTCGGAGGTGATGTACTTCGAGACTTTGAAGCGGATGGGCTTTGGCCCCAAAGACTTGACCAAAATCAGGACACCCCTCATCGGGTTCAACGGCTCTTTCGCCTTGCCCGTGGGGAAAATTACATTACCGGTCGCCACTGGTCCCTTCGTCATCGACACAGAGTTTGTGGTGATCGACACGGACTCCCCTTACAACGTGATTATGGGTCGAACATGGCTACACGCTTTGGGAGCGGTACACTCCACTCTCCACCAGAAAAGTTGAAGTTCGCCACGCCAGAGGGCGTCATGGAGATCCGGGAGATCAAGCGTCTGCGAAGAACTGTTTTTATTCGGCCGTCCGAGCCGGGGCGTCCGGCCAGGAGAAGGGGCGAGCACCGGAAGAGATCATAGAAAAATAGCAATTACAGTCCGGGCGTCCGGGGATGGATGACCCCCGGGTAGACCCAGCGGAACGGTCGGTTGAAGACCTCCGGAAGGTGCCCTTGGTAGAAGGAGAAGAAGAGAAGTATTTCCTAGTTGGGACCTCGATGCCCGCAGCCGAACAGGAGGAGATGATCAGGTTCTTAAGAGGGAATACAGACGTGTTCGCCTGGAACGAAATGGAAATGACAGGAGTAGACCCCGAATAATTACTCACAGGCTGCATGTTGACCCATCTCACAAGCCAGTAAAGCAAAGGCCACGACGTATGGCCCCGCATCACACCAACGCGGTCAATGAGGAAATAGACAAACTCCTGAGAGCTGGCGCCATTCGAGAGATACAGTTCCCAGAATGGCTGTCCAATACAGTATGTGCAAAAAAGAAAGGGGGGAAATGGCGTGTCTGCGTGGATTTCACAGATCTAACAAGGCATGTCCCAAGGACGACTACCCCCTGCCGAAGGTGGACCAGCTGGTAGATGCCACAGCCGGATATGAACGAATGGACTTCCTGGATGCTCGAGCGGGATATCATCAGATCCCTCTTTATGCCCCGGACCAAGAAAAAACGGCGTTTATCACTCCGAAGGGAGTTTATTGTTATAAAGTGATGCCATTTGGATTGAAGAACGCCGGGGCAACATACCAAAGATTGATGAATCGGATGTTCAAGAGGCAGATCGGCAACACCATGGAGGTCTACATAGACGACATGCTGGTAAAAAGCAAACGGAGTGGTGATCATCTTACAGACTTGGCGGATACCTTCTCCACTCTCAGGGAGTATGGGTTGAAGCTGAATGCAGCGAAGTGCGTCTTCGGAGTGGAGTCGGGAAAATTCCTCGGGTATCTGGTTAGTCAGCGAGGAATCGAAGCCAACCCAGATCAGATTAAAGCAATCCTGGATATCCGAAGCCCTCGCACTGTCCGAGAGTCCAGAAACTCACAGGGATGCTGGCTGCACTTAACCGATTTGTCTCACGCTCCTCGGATAAATGCAAACCCTTCTTTGGAGCAATCAAATGTGCTGGGAAGAGTATGTGGAGCCAGGGGTGCGAGGACGCCCTGGCTGGGATCAAAGAATACCTGAGGACTCTTCCGACCCTATCCGTCCCATCCAGGGGGAGATGGAGATGCTGTTCCTATACCTGGCAGTTTCAGAATTTGCAGTAAGCGGAGTACTTATCCGTGAGCATGAGCACCGACAGAAGCCGATTTACTACATCAGCAAGGCGCTCCTGGATGCAGAGACAAGATATCTGCCCCTAGAAAAACTGGCCCTGTCCTTGGTCACCACTGCAAGGAAACTGCGCCATTACTTCCAGGCGCACCCAATCACTGTCCTAACTGATCAGCCCCTGAAGGCAATTTTGAGGAAAGCTGAACTCTCCGGAAGGATCTCCAAATGGGCTGTAGAGTTGGGGGAGCACGACATTCATTTCAAACCCCGAACTGCAATAAAGGGCAAATACTGGCGGACTTCATAGCCGAGTTTTCGGGGAGAATCCTGTTCTAGAAGGATCGCCTCCTCCCAACTTAGCATCTCCAACAAATGTTGAAGGATCGCCATGGCTTTTATGTGTGGATGGTTCATCGAACAGTAAGGGGTCCGGAATCGGTGTCTTGCTGACCTCTCCAGAAGGGATTATTGCAGAGCAGGCCATCCGGTTGGGGTTCAAAGCATCGAACAATGAAGCGGAATATGAGGCACTCATCTCAGGACTTCGGTTAGCTGAGGCGACTGGAGTTACCAATTTGATCGTGCATTGCGATTCCATGCTGGTGGTCAATCAAGTCAATGGGGAATTCGAAACGAGGGACCCTAGGATGAAGGCGTACCATCACCAGGCAACGACCGTTATCCAAAGGTTCGACCGATTTGAAATCAAGCAGGTGTCCCGCGACAAGAACACACATGCCGACGCCCTGGCTTGTCTAGCCTCGGCAGTGGACTCCTCCCAGTCGCGCAGGATCACCATTGAGTATCTTCCCACATCCTGCATTGATCATACTCTTGAGGCGATGGTCATCCAGGACGCGCCCCAGCAGCTCAGTTGGATTGATCCCTTTGTCAAATTCCTAACAACGGGAGATCTCCCGGAGTGTCCAAGGGAAGCTAGAAAGATAAGGCTGAAAGCTCCAAGATTTTGGGTCTCTTCGGATCAGAAGCTTTACCGGAGGTCTTTCTCAGGACCTTACTTGCTATGCGTCCGAGAAGATCAAGTGCAAGACCTCCTGTACGAAGTGCATGAAGGAATATGTGGGGGGCACTCTGGAGGACGATCAATGGCGCACCGCATTATGTCTCAGGGGTATTGGTGGCCGCGAATGCAAAGGGACGCAAGGGCATATGTCCAAAAATGCGACCAGTGCCAGAGGTTCTCCCCTGCGATCAGGCAACCTGCGGGGACTTACACCCCCTCACCAGCCCTTGGCCATTCGCTCAATGGGGGCTTGATTTGGTTGGACCTCTGCCTAAAGCTCCGGGAAATAAGAAGTTCCTCATCGTGGCCACAGATTACTTCACCAAATGGGTAGAAGCGGAGCCGTTGAGTCACATCCGAGACATAGACGCCAAAAAGTTCGTCTGGGAGAACATAGTCGTCAGATTTGGCATTCCTCGCGCACTGGTATCGGATAACGGGACCCAGTTCACTGGCGGGCGCTTTAAGTCTTTCTGTGAGCATCTCGGGATCCGTAACTTCTACTCCACCCCTGCATACCCTCAAGCCAATGGGCAGGCGGAGGCCACCAACAAGACAATTATCAACGGGATCAAGAAGAGGCTGGAGAGAGCCAAGGGAAAGTGGGCGACAGAGCTGTTAAACATTTTATGGGTGTACAGGACAACCCCTCGGTCATCAACGGGCGAAACCCCCTACTCCCTGGCATACGGGATGGAGGCAATCATACCCCTCGAAGTAGGGCTTCCGACCATAAGGACCCAAGCTTTCGATGAAGGGGGAATGATCATCAACTGGGATTGGATCTGGACCTACTGGAAGAAAGAAGGGAGGAAACCGCCTTGAAGATAACCAAGTATCAAGAGAAGATCTCCCAGCTATACAACAGGAGGGTCAAGACTCGAGAATTCCGGATAGGCGACCTGGTCCTCAGAAGGGTAACGGCCAATACCCGGGATCCAACAGAGGGAAAGATGGGACCTAACTGGGAAGGGCCTTACAAAGTAATATCAATCGGGGGCGCCGGGTCGTATGGATTAGAAGATATGAGTGGAAGACCTGTAATACGACCATGGAATGTTATGAATTTGAAGAAGTTTTACTTTTGAAGTACTCTCTCAAGGACTCGCCAAACAAAAGACAAAGGGTATGGCCCTGGGGACAGAGTTCAAGGACTCTCGTCCCCGAAGTACATACAGGAGCAAGCCTCCTGCAAGGGTATGGCCCTGGGGACAGAGTTCAAGGACTCTCGTCCCCGAAGTACATACAGGAGCAAGCCTCCTGCAAGGGTATGGCCCTGGGGACAGAGTTCAAGGACTCTCGTCCCCGAAGTACATACAGGAGCAAGCCTCCTGCAAGGGTATGGCCCTGGGGACAGAGTTCAAGGACTCTCGTCCCCGAAGTACATACAGGAGCAAGCCTCCTGCAAGGGTATGGCCCTGGGGACAGAGTTCAAGGACTCTCGTCCCCGAAGTACATACAGGAGCAAGCCTCCTGCAAGGATGGCGGCCCTGGGGACAGAGTTCAAGGACTCTGTCCCGAAGGCGAATGCAGGAACAAACATCCACAAGAACATTCCAAGCATTCCAGTCCCCAAGCATTCCAGTCCCCAGGTAGATACAAGATCTCGCCTCCTGGAACGGGCCAGCACGCCCCGAAGACAGTTCAAAACACTTATGATTTATTCTACACAGAAGTAAAGAAAAGCAAAAACTACTGTATACAGAAGAAGACAGAAAAATGAAAAGACTAGTTATTTATTTCCAAAAGAAATAGGGGCTTTGCGTCCCCGAAAGCTACAAAAGGAAAGCAAAAAGGGTACAAAAAGGGGAAATAAAAAGCAGCTTCATCGGGCTCCAGGCACCTCCAGAACTTCGGCCGAGGGCGAGTCAGCGATAAAAGGTTGGGAAGCTTCTGGAGCGGCAGGGGAAGAACTTCGGCAGCGGCAGGAACAGCTGGAACACGTTGAGCAGCTTGAGGTTCAGAGGCAAGGTCGGACGGAGCGTCCTCGGACAAGTCCACTATCACCGTCTCGGGAGCATCAGCCGAGGTTTGCATCGGTGTAGGGGCTTCATCCTCGGCAGCAACCTGTGCTTCTGCCTGCTCCATCTCTGCCGAGGGCACATACTTGTGCACTTGGAAGAGAGGGGAGTCTGACGGGACTCCAGCAGCCTGGAGCGCCTCGTCCCACCCTTTCTTGAAGAACTCTTTGCTATTTTCTTCAAGAGCGGGGAGCACGTCATCGGCAAACTCCTCCAGAAGTTGTTGCTCCGACTTCCGGTTCAGCTCCTCGGCTCTGATCCTGTCTAGCTCCTGGGTAAGGGCCAGACAGCTTTCCTCGGAGCCCACTGCCCTCTCCTCCGCAGCCGCGAGAGCCGCTGCGTTTGCTCAGTAATCCTCCTCTCAGCATCGGCAAGTGCGGCACTTAGCTTCTCAGCGCCCAACTTGGCCGATTCAGCGTCCTTGAGGAGTTGCTCTATTTGGGCAGCCTGCCCCACCAGGGTAGAATCCCTGGCAGCAACATCTTCCGTTGCCCGAGCAAGGGCAGCTTCCGCTTCAGCCTTCTGATCCTTGGCCCTCTGAAGGTCCATCCTGGACGCGTGGTACCGGCCAGCTATGATAGAAATCTGCTGGGCAGCCTGTAAAGAAGGAAAGAATGTTAAAACACAAAAGTAGAAAACAAGAGTGAAGGGATCAAACGGGAATAACTCACCACACAGGGAGTTCTGGATCATGGAGCGGAACAACACGTTGGTTGATCGCCCCCGATGAGCCTCCATGTCAGCCTCAAATGCAATGTCTCACTCACTGCATAGGCGACATGGGGATCCTGCAGAATGGAATCATCGACCCTGATCACTCGGTTCATGTGATCAGTGGCCCGAGGATTCCACACCGCGGCCTCCCACTGTGGATGGGAGGGAGGAGTAGCCTGTTGCTGTTGCTGCTGCTGCTGCTGCTGTTGTCGGGGCTGCTGTTGTTGCTGCTGTTGTCGAGTTTGCTGCTGCGGTTGCTGCGGTTGTGAGGGAGTAGAGGGTAATCCACGATCCCTCCCGCTTTGCTGCTGAGCGGGAGGCACCCTGGGTCCTCGGCTGAGGCCATCGTGCCGATGCTTCACCCTCCTCTCCTCCTCCACCTGAGGGTCCCGATCTCGCACCTGACCCCGATCAGGAACCCTTGATGATGGGGCGAGCTGGTTCCTGCCGGAGTACCGCCGGTCGTCCCTCGACCTCTCCCGGCTGCGAGGGATTGCCTCTGCCTAAGAAACCCCAAATTGATGCGTGGGGTGTTGGACATCGCTTCCTCGAGAGCGTCTTCGGCGTCCAAAGTTTGGAGAATTTGAAAATCCGGCCACAGGTCGCCTCCCGAAGTCCCCACCTCGGCGTCCGAAGGAGCAACGTCCTCTCTGACCCCGACCTCAGCAACTCCTTCTACCTCTCCCTCTGAAGCCCGATCCGGGTCTTCCTCCAAGTTCTGCTCGACCTCTAACCTCGCCGCCTGATCAAAGAGCTCTGACCACTGTGAAGGCTCGAAAGGTTGAGGGAGCTGTGAGAACTTCTTATACCCGGGGGTATAGTGCAGCAAATTATGGGCAGCTCGGCCAAATCCGTCGGCACCCGTGAAACTCCAAACCGTTGTTAAGTCGCCAAAATTGACCAGCGACCGAGGGGGTGGAGCTGTTTCCCGAGAAGGAATACCTGCACAACAAAAAAGATTGTCATAAACATGAGAAGTCCCAAGAAACAAATAAAAATACCCAAAGGAACCGACGTACTTGTCGTTCTCCATTCCCGAGGGCAAAATAGTCATTGTACTCGGGACCGACACCCCTCTCCCAACATCCCTTGAAGATCAAGATGTCGTCCTTGTACCCCTTGTCCGAGTCAGGAAGATGGGTTACAAGGTACATAGAGGGGTCCCTGGCTTTGAGGTAGAAATGTTGGTGGGGCATGACTCTTAGGAGGGAGTAACAGAAAAGGAGATCATTGAGCCCAATATTCACCCCGAGGCGCCTATTGAGCTCTAGGACCCCCATAATTATCCGAAAGACGTTGAGGCAGCATTGCCCGGGGAAGAGACGGAAGCGAGACAGGAACTGAAGAAGCAGGGGGGTAAAGGAAACCTAATGCCACCCTCTATGATGGCCTTGGTATAGAAAGGCATGGCATCCGTGGCCCCGAAGGTAGGAGAGTTCAACAAAGGGTTAAAACCACTACGTCCACGCTCGGAGGGATGCCATACTTCGCCCTGAACCTATCGATCTGTGCCTCGCCCGTCACCTTGTATTTCCCTGACCCCGAGGGACCAGCCGATGGATTCTCGGGAACAGGGCGACGACGAGGCATCTCTAAAAAGAAAGGGAGGAAAAGGTGTTCTCTCTTGAAACCCGAGGAAGTTCCCCGAGGGTTTAAATCAAGACGTACCGACCGGATGACACCACTGTTCAATCGGAAAACAAGAAGGCTAGGGGGACGATAAAGAAGAAGGTTGTGAAACTCACCAGAAGACGTCGAAAACGGAGTTTTTCAGGAAAAACTTTGAAATAACTCGCACCGGAAGGATCAGGAGTCAACAATGGGTTTTACTGACTGAGGTTTTAAGAGAAGATGCTGTCGACGATGGCTGAGGAAAACAAAAAACTCCGGCGAGCAGATCGGAAAAGGCGTATTCTGGGTCAGAGATCGGAATGGCAAAAATGATAGAAACCGG
>CAUOFW020005449.1:0-27149 GCA_963454935.2 Ilex paraguariensis
GTGTTATAGTTGTTGCTAGAGTTAACAGTAAATCATAAATGTGGAATGGTTCCACACATGGACAAGAGGCTCTAATAGGGTGGATCGTGATGACCCAAGAGCCAAGACTCCTAAGGCTTGAGTCAAGATGAGAGAGGTGAGGAGAGGGTGCCAAGTACATGCAACTCGTCCTGCATTGGTAGTAGAAGTGTGTGTGACCCTGTGAGGTACTTTATAAGTGTGTATGAGGTGCTTAACAAGTGTGAGTTTTGGATCTTCATTATACAAATATGATTTAAAGTCGTGCAGACCTAGCCCAAGGTAGACAATATTGTATTAAATGGATTTGGGTGTTATAATTTTGGTTTCAAAGGATACCCCTGCCGTGAACGACTGTCAAAGATGATACAAAAGGGATGATGTCTGCAAAATGTTGCCTTACAATACCAAATTTGCACCCATTCACATATATTTAGTATCAAAAAAATATATCCCATATGCCAAAATGCACCAAAAAACCATGATAATTTATTCCATGATATTACATGCTTATTTTGACCCATATTATATCCTTTGGAATATAATAACACCCAACAGTAAGAACATATTACACATTTGGGCTTTACTCAGTGGTATAAATATTACTTCCATAATCACAAAAACTTGGAGCAACAAAAATAATTTCAAGGAGTATATACTCTTTTGATGCTTGCGTATCAAACACACATTCTAGACAAGTATGTACCCATATAAACATGCATGTCCAAGAACTATAGAAGAAAACTTAAGGCAAGGGGAAAAAATGATTGTACCAGGACAGCCAAAACTTGCATTCCTGCAGACCGTAAACGTAATGCTCTTTCATCATCTCCAACTTCTTGGGCGAGTTGACACAGTTTAGGAATGAGCCCTTCCAAGTTGAACATGTATGTACTATCAATCTGCTTTCAATAATAAAAAGGATAATTTCAGAACATGGTAACCCAATATGCAAAAGTCGTTGGTCTGTGGCCTGTTCTGATGCAATTTAATTCCTGTATTTTGATGATTACCATACACTTGGCAAACATACAGACTCAGTTGAACCTTCCACTGAAAGATTGCTTAAGTTTACCCACAAGCCAGCTCAAATTCATTGGGCCATGTATGAATCTATAAAGAGTTATTTTTTAACCATATTTCTCACGATCCGATGTCTTATTCTACTCAATAAAATGTAGCATGTACCTGGCTATTTATAAAGTCAACAAGAGTATTGCATCCCAGAATCTGCAATTCGTATAGGCGTGTTTGTTCTAATAGTGTCCGAACAATCCCCAATAGACTATTAGCAAAAAGTGACCTGAAAATTATGCATGTTATTTCCTTCTCGAAAAAACAAGGAAAGAAAAACAAAATGAAAGTGAGACTTCCATTCTGCATCTTAGTTTAATAATGTAAGACTCCATAGGACTAATAGAATATCTACCAGAGACTGGCACCGCATGATCAGCACATGAATCTTCCATCCAGATTCATCCCTCTATTCCTAGACCTAGTAATACCCAAAAAATAGCATGTTGACATATATTCATATGCCTCCATTCCAAATACTGGTTTGTTCTCTGTTCTTCAGTCTCTAGCAAATATTTTCCACATTAATTGCCTCATTTAACAATTGGTAAATTACATGACAACCCTTTAATTTTGATGAAGTACTATAGAGATCTCTAACATTTGAAAAATGACATCTAGACTCCTGACTTTTGATTGCTATAACAGACTCACGTTCCAATCGATATCATCAAAGTTAAAAATTTTTAGCTTGTTTAATATAAAATAAGCTAAAATTAAATGATAAGAGAGAGAGAAAGAGAGAGAAAGAAAAAAGGGATCCTAATTATTAGATATATGAGTACCCAATTAGCTCCATGATTGACTTATTTGAACTTACATCTGCTCCTTACATGAAGATAGCAATTTTCGATAAATGAGCAGCACGACTTTTACAGAGCCAAAGTGCTCATTCCGCAAATCCTTGTAAAATCTCTGCTCCAGATATTCAGTAATCTGTATAGGATAAAACAATTAGCTACCTGAGATGAAACACAAGGGTATTGAAATCAGGTTATAAATTTTGACAACGTTTTAGAGATTCTAAAAAGATCTAGTGTGTAGGAAATATTAAAAAAAAAAAAAATTTAAGAGATTTGTTGTCACCTTCACAAATTTCAACCAATTTCAACATTTTTTTCAAATCCAATTTCCCATATCTTAACGGGGCTTTGGAGTAATAGATCATTTAACTACACACAATGGCATCAAGACTACATGCTCATAGATAAGTGCTTCAAGATATGCCTTTCCTATATCAAAAACATGGACTACAAGCATTTGTATCAGCTGATAACTTTTATAGAATTTGCCGTTAATGATTAACAGAACTTTAAGCCACATATGTTGACACAAATAGATCTCTGTTAGGATTAACTCCCTACTACAGATGATATTACCGTGTAACTGTTAGATAGCTATACGAGGACATCAATGACAATATAAAATTAAGGAAGTTTGAAAGCACTCCAGCCAAGATTCAGAAGGAATGCCAGCAATTGAAGCATAACATGCACCAATTTTGATACTAGTGGCCACACAAGTGAAAAGGAAAATGAATTCCACCTTAGGTATACGCAAAGGATTTTTAGAAGCATATTCACAAAGCTTCCCAATCTTCCGATCATTTGGTTCCGCATCCTGCAGAAGTATAATTGGATCAAGGTACAAATCAGAAGCCACCAAGCGGCCTTTGACATATAATGATCACAAAGAAAAATTATTACTGTTTATTCCTTACTGTGAAAAAATGATGAATCTCATTGACACACTGAGTTTAAGTTTAAGAAATTCCATTACAATGACACCTTTATGATAGACCAAAAACCACTATAACATACAGGAAAACCCTCTGGATCAGGATTCGCTTGTGTATACTTCCAAAATGTGAAAAAAGCATTGACATATTTTGAAAACATCACTAGGCAAATATTTAATCATTGTGAATGAAAAACATATGTTAAACTAAGCTAAAGACCAGATCAACAGTTCATAAGTACTCGACAATCAGATAGTACTTATCCTAACTCAGCATAGCAAAACTCAGAAGTCCACCCATTTTCTCTAAATGCAAATAAATAACCAATCAGGTTACCCTAGAAAGGACAAATATAAGTAATAAAGCTACAAAGTAAGGCAAAAATTCACCTGAGACCGGGGAAATATTTCGGCAAGGAACTTCTTATATCGTTTTACAGGCTGTCTGGACCTTGCCCGCATCGAAGGACAGAAGAAACAGATGTTACCACAGACGGGTACAACCCGTCTTGACATAACGCCCATTTTCCAAGGAAATCCAAGCCCCTCTCTTCAATCCCAATCAAAGTTCAGATCAGTATTCAAACCAAACCCACATTAACCTTAATAATTCACAAAACTTGTAAATTTCAAAATTTTATTATCCAGGCGGATCAGCAAAATTCAAGCATTGTGAGCAACACACATTGACCCGATTAACCATGAACAAAGTTATTCACCAAAACTTTCCACGAAATACATTTTCCAACCGATTTCATGAATAGAGTTGGACAATAATCTCATTCGCACCACCAAAAAAAAAACAGAACATAACCAATTGACCAGTTAAAATAACTGACAGAATTTATCAGAAAAATGAGTTTTCGAGGTAATTTCACAAATTGGGTACAAGAAAATTCTCAAAACCCCAAATAAAAAATTGCGAATTCTAAGGTAGGTGATAAGATCAACAAAATAGATGGTGGCTTCAAAACTAAAACAAAACTGTTCAAAAATTAAAGAATACCCACCAATCCAAATTATGGAAATTCAACTCTTTGACATAATCCAGCTCTTGCGATCTCGATCTGGACCAGCCTTCACGCAACCCCAAAAACTGTTGAAACTTTCCAGTATATAATAAAGAAAAATTTTGAAAATTTTCCAAATAAAGCTACATAAAACCACCAATAATTGCAATATTGTAACATATTGGCTGTGAGATAATTCAAATTTTGAATGAATTACAATAAAATTTGAACTACAATACCTCAACGGGGAGGCAGAGGCTTGAAATCCTGCCCTCCTTCTCTGTCTCTGACTCTATCTCTCTCTCTATGTGTGTCTTCTGACCATTAATTTGAGCAAAAATTGGTTAAATTACAACTTTATTTGACGAAATTATAATATCATAAATTTTCTAGCTGTGACCCCACGAATCGCATGTGTGAATTGATTGTAGATTTCAATGGTGAAACAAATGGTTGTGGAGTATTATGAATTTTTTCACGTTGTTGAGGGTGACTCACCTAATCAATGCTAAAAGCCCCAGCGTTCCGGGAATTAAGGGTTTGTACTTTTCTTTTTTTTGTCACCGGTTGACAGAATTGTCCCTCTCGTCTTTTTTTTTTTTTTTTTTTTTTTGACTTTTGCATTCCTCAATTGATTTTCTATTTTTCGCCGGATTTTAATTATCGATTACGGTGTTTTTTATGCCATTGTTGAGATAATGACACCTTCCGGGCAGAACTTGGGATGTGTTAAACAAGAAATGAGGTTAAGAAGAGCCGAATGTATATCTAACATATTCCCTCTTGTGTCTAAGTCATGGGAGGATCTGAATACTACCGTAGAAACTAAGTTACTGTATCAACATGAGATTCAACCTGTTGAGTTATTTATAAACATGGAGTCCACGGGCACACCAAGCTGTTTGACCTGACATCCATGAGGATGACATGTCAGTGGCTACTACTGCCCTCAAGTTGGCCCCTTTTATAGGCCTAGGGGAGTCTGAGGGTCACTTGGGGGGTTTAAACATTGCAATTATTACCTTGTTCTATAGGCCAACCATTTAATAAGCAATATTCGGACATTTATTGTTCTCTATCATGCATTTTAATGAGTAGTGCCAAAACATTTAAATGGTGCACACTGAGCATTAACTAATACCCCTCCTAATTGGTCCACATCAGCAATTATCATGTCTTTAATCGACAATTTTGATATTCGAAGAGGGTCCTCACGTTAATGTGATAGTGCAACTAATCATTTTTTATTATCTGTCATGTCAGTGAGCCCTGCATGTCAAATTAGGGAAAGTCTACGGTACTATTTTCGGTATCGTACCGTCACTTACAATTTTTATGGTAAAGTTACAATTCAAAAAAGAGAAATTACAATTGTTTAGAGGAAGTCCATAATCGATCAAGGGGACTATGATTGATCACAGATACATATGATCGATCATGGACTTCCCCTAAGCAGTTGTAACTTCTCCTTTATTAGTTATAATTTGATATTTAAAAGTTGTAACTTACATCTCAAAAAAATTATAACATAACCTTAAATGATTGTAAGTTGCGATACAGTACCTCTTTTGGTATCATAGTCTTTCCTGTCAAATTATTATTATTATTCTAGCCTAGGCAAGATGCCCCCTCCCCCCTCAAGGAGAGATCTTGCATTTCCCAAGTACAAGGGGGCTCGAGTCTTCCTCAGTGTGGTCCACTTGGGGGGTTGAAAACTCTTGGTGGGAACCAATTCTATCCAAGTGTTATCCAATGATAAGCATATCAATTTATTCTTGTTAATTTATGTAATTAATACTACACAATTTAACATCGTCAAAACAAACAAAATTAAAATTAAGCAGTTTTAAAACTTTTTAAATACTACATAGGAAACCTTCATGTAAACTAAAGCACCTTGTAGGATAAAATTCCCTATGCACTAAAATTCTTGAGGCTAACTCTAGAAGAAGATTAGAAGCCACAACCTCTCTCTTGGTATGCATTTATTATTTTTTCAAGCTTTTAACAATTACTAATATGATTAGCTCATCAAGTGAAAACATTCCAATTATATCAAAGAGAGAATCATTTCTCCTTCAATGTGATACTATACATATGACTACAAAGATACATGAGAAGTAAAGTATTTCCACAAGAGGGATATGTAAGTCATTTTGAGAAAGATATACCCAATTAATCAAAGCTTGAAAAGTTTGGTCAGTTGTGTTGTACCCTCCACATTGTTTGACTAATAAATATTGGTGGTATTGAGAGTCCAGTTAGTTTGGCTCTATCTTCCATATAAGATACAGACAGCAAAGAAGCATATGTTTCTTGATTTGTCAGCCTTTTTTGAGTTCATGAATTGTTGGGTTAATTACACTTCTTCCCTTGAAATTATGAGATTGGTGTCACTTTGCTCCTTTAACTATTGAAGTCTGACATTTCCCCCCTCAACTATGACTTTTCACTACAAATTTGATGAAAAGTTATTTCATTTTGCTTACATCAAAACTATGTGATTTTGTTTTATTTTGTTGTGACACATTAACATTTTGTGTCCAAAAGATATGAGACATTCACGTTTAGGGCAATGTGAAACTATTTTAGACAGTTGAGAGGGCAGTGTAAAAAATTCAATAGTTAAGGAGTCAAAATAATGCAAACCTCATAGTTTGATGACATAGAGTGTAACTAAACTTTGTTTAACAAACATTTTGTTATTGACAAAGTGTATGTCATGGTTGAGTATTCAAAGTATTGTTATCCCATATACCAATAGAATAGTAAAGCTACGGTGACCACCATTCTACACCATCACCTAACGTGTCAAGATCCCCATTAGTATGTTATAGACACCACATTTCCTATCAACACCTTCACTACTTTAATGCATATCAAACTCATGCTTCATTCAAAGTTTAGCATATTGAAGTAAAAGTTAGACATTGTTTCAAAGAATACGATATGCCAAAATCAATGCTATATTTTATATAACATTGCAGCCAACAAAAATACAAAACACGTAACTATGTCTGCTGTTGTTCAATCATCTTTGTGCAATCTTGGATTTTTAACTTCCACCATGTTATTGATCCCAAGTATTCGACCGGAACTGGTGGGACCATTGGGATGCATATCTAGCATATTACAAAATCCCCTCCAAGATTGTTGATGATGCTCCTAAGGAAAAGTGAAATGAGTATATACATTGTAATGCCTAATTTTTTTTATTGAAGTATGTTGATTATGCACTTACATACAATGTCAATGAAAGTATTCTAATAAATAAATTATTATAACCAATGTGTATATATTAATCACAAAAAAAAATAATTTGAACTAAATCAACAAAAACTTGGATTACCTGCTTACAAAATTGATGGATCAATGTTGTTGGCAAGTTAAATATTGACTAATTTGGTCTGTTGGCCGGTTGGACATGAACAAATTTGAAGATTTATAAAAAGTGGACCTTCATTTTAGATGGGGCCTAAAGCGATTACTTTTTCGGCCTAGTTATTGGGCCGGCCCTGAATATGAAATGAAGGTATTAGCTGGTGGTAGGGGTGTCAAACGTGTTGGGTTAAACGGGTGACGAGTGAAAAATAGATAAAGTTATACACGACACGTTGAATAAACAGGCAAAAAATCTAAACACAAATACAAACCATTTAATAACCGGGTAACACGACATGACTCGTTTAACCCATTTAATTTTATTAAAATTATTCTATTAAAATTTTAACTCACAACAACAAACTATCCTATTAAAATTTTAAACTCCATTAATTACCCACACCAATTGTATTGTCTTAATAAAAAAAATTTCTGTTGACAATCACTTGCAAAGGCAAATGAAAAGGTTTAATAACTAAAGGAAGTGGGCTGCATCTTTTTATAGGCATGAGAGGTCTCCTTCATTTGAATTTGTCAATGTGGGATTCAAGACAAAAGCTTTTACTGTGTGTTCACTATGCAAATCCAGTTGTGCTCCTTGAAGTAATTCACCCAAAGGCATTCAAGTACGATTAAGGTACATATCTTAGCTTATTTTCTTCTCTTCTGTGACTTCTTCGTCAACTGCAATCGAATCCCACCCTATTGGATCTGGTTTCACTACATATCTTTAGTGAAATACCCATATGAAGCTGTGTTATTGAACGAATTTGAAGACCCAGTAAAGTGTTTCATAAGAGGAGTTTAGATCTTCGACAACACGCCATTTGGAGCAATTCCCACGCCATTGAAGGTGTAGCTTCTGAGCAGTATTAGTAGTACTCTGGGAATGAACATTACGACCACGACATGTGTGGCCACCGGAACGAATATATTGCAGCAGCCAGTGTTGTTTTTTTTTTTAAATCAAGGATCAAACCAACCCAAATATAATTATCAAGCAGCACCACAATCACAAGAAAAAACATCATGAAGCAAAATCAAGCTTCAAGAAGAAAAATGGGAATTCAAACTCATTATAGTTTAACCCTTGGGTATCCAAATCTCATATCAACTCGTTTGAAGAAAAATTAAGATAGTTGATAACAAGAAATGGGTTGAAAACCCTTTAAAATGATGTTCCAAAAATTAACTTGTTCTCACAATTGAATAAATCACCACATGACACTATAATAAAGTACCCCCAAATCTAGCCCATGTAAAACCTCCAGCAGTTCAAGCAGAAGCTGTCGCTGCCTTCTTCATTGGAGTTGCTTCAATACCTTCTCTGAAATTGAATCTACGAGGCACATTGCGTAGATACCTCATGCGACCAGTTCCGGTCGTCCCACATCGAGCACTACAAAGGGGTAAGTGAGTAATCTGCACTTAAATTTTCTGAAGTAATATTTTTCTTTACTCATTTATCATATATTTATATTTATATATAATATTTTAATTTTGACTAGTTTATTTAAAATAATTATTAATTAATTATTATATTATTTTTTTTAAACGGGTGATAAATGGGTTGACAGGTCTCACCCGAACACGACCCGTTTATTAAACATGCCTGGCAGGTTAACCCCGAACTCATTAAAGTCTCACCCAAACCCGTTTAATTCGTATCAGTTAATTGTGTCATGTCAAATTTTGACAGACTTGGCCAATAGAATGCAAGAGACAAAAGATTAGGTGTTGAAGGATGTCAAACCGATGAAAGGCCAAGAGAAAGGTAAATGAAATACAAATTCAAATGAAATAGTGAATTTAAATGTCATAATGATTTCACATTTTTGAAATGAGCCACAACTTGTTGACTTTAAATTTTTCATACAAGTGATAATAAAAAGTGTAGAACAAATAATATAATAATCACCAAAACATTTTGACACATTAGGTTGTGTGAAGCGGTGATGTATAATGGGGGTCACCATAGTTTTACTGCCAATAGAGTCCCTTCTTTAGAAAAAGAATTACATGGAAAACAGAAAATGATGTATCTTTTCACAAAGATAATTCAGATATTCTCACATGAAAGCATTGAATTGGTTAAGTTCTAAAAGTTTATGCCGTTTGTGACCACACACTCCTTTATGCCACGTTGCAAAGTTGTCACTAACTGGCAATGACTGAGGGAGTTCTTCGACTTTGTCCACAAATGCAACCAAGAAAATTTTGGATTGGATTTTAACTTTACATGAATCTTACTAATATTTTCGTGTATTAATATATATATTATTTTTAATTATTATCATTTAATTTTTTATTTATTTAACTAATCGGACCTCTTTCTATTATTAATTTTTTTTAATTTTATATCAATATTCTTCCAATTTTTAAGATCATAATATTTGCAAGAACAAAATTGAACTTGTTATCAATACATTCACATTCATTTTTCGATTCATTTTCTTTTGCATCTCTTTTATGTTCTTCTATTTCTATTTCATGATTTTGTTGTTCACTAATTAAATTATCACTTTCACTTTTCCTTATGTTTTGTTTATCACTAATAACAAAATTAATAAGTACACATTTTTTAGATTGAATGAATACTTCTTCTTTTTTCCTTTTTACGTTTTTCATATCCAGAGTCATACCTTCGAGTAGACATATTAACAATTAAAAACTAATTTACTAATTAAACAACATAACTTTATAATTGTTAGAATTGAAATAAAATAAAATATTAAATTTAGTAACAACACAACTTGGCAAGATCAAAACTCCCAATTTTTTTTATTCATCTATATCTATATCTATATCTACATCTATACTACTTATAAAAATGGCTTAAGTGGAAAAATTTTCAATTTTCAATTTTACCCCTAATCAATCCAATAAAGTCAATTTGATTCCATATACATTGCTAATGTAACTATTAACATTACGGTACTTATGCTACACAATGAATGTCGGAACCATTTGATCTTCCAATTCTGTTAGTTCAAGTGTTATTGAAACTATTAGTTATGAATTTTGTTATTATTTAGATAAAGTTGATTATGAATGTTAAAATCGTGAATTTTGAATCAAAAATAGAACATTGAATATTGACAACTGATATATTTTTCAAATGTTTGAATTATTATGTTTCAATAATTATAACATAATTTTCATGGCGTAACAATTTAATGTGAAAATATATACTATACATGTAGGTTGATATTATAAAAAATATTAGCGGGATCATTTTGTTTGTCGTTTACTACAATGTTGTATTTTACTTTACATTTATGTATGAGCAAATATTTGTAACTAATTTGCAAGTAACACCGTGCCTTTAGGCACCAGCAATTGCTAGTATTTTATAATAGAAAAAAAATTATGTTTTGTTTTACACTTTATGTTGGAACATAACTCTGATACCACTTATTGGTTTTGCACAACGGATAATTAACACAAATAATACATGTTGTAAGATAAAAATTCAAACATAAGAAAACAATGAAGATATGACACAAAGATATAACGTGATTCGATACAACATACCCGCCTTGGTACACCGCACCTACATCCACGGACCAAGAATTTGCATCAATATATTATTCATTGAAAAATTGGTCATCTGGTAACTGATTACATAATACTCAACCCTATTTATAGGGATAAAATATTATAACCCAAACCTATTTAGATACAACTTGATCTTTATTTTTCCTATCACATGTCTAACATACTTATGTATGGTATATTAAAACTCTTCCAATATAATCCTATTTCATATAGAATTCTCACATTGATTATTCAACAAACCCTCATTCATAATAACTAGGGAGTTAAGGTCAAATTCCAACACTTTACAAATGTTATTATATAAGAAATATTAGGAGTTGTGTCATTATGAGCACCAGCCACCAAGCTCAATGGGCAATTCAAAGAGAGAGAGAGAGAGAAAGACGTTGAGCAGGAGAGCCATTGAGAGAGTGAGGCATGAGCAGTGGATTTTTTTGGGACATAATTTGGTTTAATATTTATACTAGAGTTTCTATTTTAAGGATTTTATTGGGCTTAATCAAATGAAGAGTATCTTTGGCCTTAACAAAGTTAGACATTGATTTGGGATCTTAAAATTTGGGTCCTATCTAAAACTCAAAAAAAAAATAAAAAAATTAGCCTAATTTACTTAAGGGTTAAATTTTTTGAGGGCCCTCTAAAACTATGGTCCCTAGGCAATCATTTTAGTGCCCTATGTTTAGGGCCAACCCTAGTTTCCAACTCCTTAATCTCATAGTGTATGTATACTTTATAAAGAGGTAGCAAATATGACATAATATTGCATATAGTAATGTCATTGCATAAATACAACCTGCATTTTCCCAAATGTAAAAATTTGCAAATATGATCATATATGTATCTTGAATTATATGCATAAGATACACGGTATGAAATATCTAGTTAGTTTGGTCAAGGTATCAATTCTAGGTTGCCCCTTGCAAGAAGTACATTTTTTTTACCGTCATTAAAATATTTATTGTAGTTAAAATATAAGTGGATATTTAAATTGTTTATTGTGGCTAAAACAGAAGTATTACTAAAATACTTCTTGCTATTAAAAGACTAAATGTAAATATGCAAATTTACTGTGATTAAAATATAAGTCATAAGATAAGTTATTGAATATAAACGATCTAAGACCGTTGTTGTATTTTATGAAAATAGACGTTCCATTTTATTATATCAATTGCTATGAAATTTATGTATATAAATCAAACATTTTCTGGGTGAAGAGTTTGATAAGCTTTCCTCCCTAGATATTTAAGTTCTAAAAATTTAAAATATTTAATTATCTCCATCCAATCAAATTATTCTACTTGATTTATTTAACTAACCCCCCCCCCCCCATATTTTGTAAGTATTTACACTATTTTTAAACTATTTCAAATTTAAATTTTTACTCATCTTTTTTCAATTTTTTATATTTAACAAAAATTAATTTAACTCATTAATAGTTAATTTTTCAATAATATGAAGGTTAGAAAAAGATGAAACACGGGGATGGCTAGACACAAATCAAACGAGTCACCATAGACAGAGAAGTCATCCATGAATACTTCCAAAAAATTTTCTCGACGATGTCACTGAACAAGCTCAGCATGCATATTTAGAGTTGCAAGAGTATTACAAAGTTCGAATGACATCCTTTTGAATGCAAAGGTGCCAAAGGGGAATGTGAATGTGGTTTTTTCCTATCATTGAGTGCTATCTCAATTTGATTGTACCTGAAATACCCATCCAGGAAACAGTAAAATTCATGACTTGCAATTCTCTCTAGAACCTGGTCAAGAAAGGGAAGAGAAAAATAGTCTTTCCTAGTCACCAAATTGAGTTTTCGATAGTCAATACGCATCCGTCATCCTGTGATGACTCGAGTTGGTACTAGTTCATTGACTTCATTTTTTATCACTGTGACCCCAAACTTCTTGGGCACAACTTGAGTTGGACTAACCCATTTGCTATTGGAGATGATAAAGATTATCCCTGCATCTAAGAGCTTAAGCACTTCCATTCTCATAACTTCCTTCATGTGAGGGTTCAGTCTTCACTGCATTTGACGAGAGGGTTTTGAATCCTTTTCCAGGTATATAGCATGATTGCAGATTAACGGGCTTATACCTTTCAAGTTAGCGATGGTCTATTCAATAATTCTTTTATGGTTTTTAAGAACTTCAATCAATTTAGACTCTTGCAAGTCTTTAAACTTAGATGAAATTACCACTGGGTATGACTCGTTCTCTCCTAGGAATGCATATTTGAGGTCAGATGGGAGAGGTTTCAATTCAGGCTTTGGTGGCCTGACACTTGATGCGAGTGACTTTGTGCCACTTGGTGAAAGTTCTTCGAATTTGGGGGCCCATGTCTCAATAGCATGAGTGGGAGCAATTCTTTGGATCATCATTTGTTGTCTCGGATGTGATGGATTATGACAAAGAAGATTCAGTGGAGTTTTACAGAATGTGTTAGTCAGATGTTCCTGAACAAACTACTCAATGGAATTTATTTCTCTTTCTTCTTTGTCCTCTCTTGGGTGTTTGGTAACATTGAAAATATTTAGCTCAAAAGTCATATTCCTAAAGGTCAATTTCATGACCCCATTCCTGCAATTGGTTAGTGCATTTGAAGTTACTACGAAGGGTCAACCAAGAATGACGGGAATTGGGTTCTCTGAATGCTTTGCTGGCTGGGTATTTAGCACAATGAAGTCAATAGGGAAGACAAAGTTGTCCACTTGGACAAGTACGTCTTCAACAATACCCCTAGGGACTATAACAGATTTGTCTGCCAATTGGAGTGTAACACTGGTGGGTTTGAGTTCTCCTAGCCCCAACTGTTGGTAAAACAAAAAATTGGAGCAAATTGACACTTGCTCCAAGATCTAACCATGCTTGTTCAATTCTAAAGTTTCCAATGACACACGACACAGTTAGACAACCAGGGTCTTTGTATTTTGGAGAGGTTTTGTGTTGAAGCAAGGCACTGACAGGTTCTGTCAAGAAAGCTCTCTTTTTGGATATTCTGGCTTCTCTTGATTGTGCAAAAGTCTTTTAGAAATTTGGCATAAGAATGGACCTGTTTGATTGCATCCAGAAGTGGGATGTTGATCTTTACTTGCTTGAAGAGCTTGTAAATTTCTGGCTTATTATTCAATTTATGTACAGTTTTGAGTCTATGAGGAAAAGGAGCAAGAATAGGACACAAGGATCCTTATTCTTTTGATGGTTCTGGCTCTGGGTCAATCGCAAGTTCAGGCTCCTCCTCAATCACAAGTTCAGGCTCCTCCTCAATTACAAGTTCAGGCTCTTCTGGTTCAGGCTCAACTGGTGAGTTGATTGGGATTGACTTAGGTTTTGGCTTGAGAATTAGCATGTCTCTAATGGTCTTGTCAATCACCTTGTCACTTCTTAGTGTAGTGACAACTTGGGCTTGGTCTAGTGGAGTTTCCATGGTTGCAGGATTTTTCACCTGAAATTGGTCTTGCGGTGGTTTTGGTTGGATAAGAAACTTGCCCTTATCATGTGTGGTCATGGATTGGGTCAACTTTTGGATGTGGATTTTTAAGGTCCTCGAAAGATTGAGTGGTCTGGGTTTTGAAATCAATAAAAGCCTGAGTGGAACTATTGTTATAGTTCATTTGACTATGCATAAACTGATTCAGGGTATCCTCAAGGCTTCTCTTTTGTGGTGGTTGATATGGTTGATGTAAGGGAGATCTTTGAGGTGGTGTGTGTGAACTTTGTTGTTAGTTCATGGGAGTTGATTGTGTATTTCTCCAACTGAAATTTGGGCGATTCCGCCACCCTAGATTGTATGTTTTAGAGTATGAGTTGGAATAAGGGTTGTTGAAGTTGGAAACGACATTTGTTTGTTCCAACAAAACCTCTTTGAATGCCAAAATGGTTGGACACTCCTCAGTAGGGTGTCTTGTTAGTGCACAAATCTCACACACTTGTTCTGTGGGAGGGCCAACATCAACTTGATGAACTTTTTTCATCTTTAAAGCTTCAAGCTTTTGAGATAGGGTGGACATTTTTACTTTTAGGTCATCATCATCTCTCAAGACATACTTACCCCTTTGGGAAGTAGATGGTTAGACTTCAACAATGGTAGGGGAGGCTGAGTCCCACATCTGAGAATTGTCAGATATGGTGTCAAAAAAATTGAATGTCACCTTCGGACTCTTGCTCATAAACTCTCATTGAGCCATCATTTCGATAAATTGACGTAGTTTAGTGGGCAAGGAGTCAAAAAAATACTATAAAAGTCTAATTCTCAAAAGCATGGTGTGGACAAGATTAGAGTAGATCCTTGAATCTCTCCCAACTTTGGTAAAATGTTTCTCCTTCTTTGACAAAAAAATTCATGATTTACCTTTTCAGTGCATTAGTGCGGTGTAGAGGGAAAAAATTTCTAAAAAATTCATTTTGTAGTGCCCGCTAGTCAGGTATTGAAAAAGTTTTTAAAGAATTTAGCCATTATTTAGCTTTATCTTTTAAAGAAAATAAAAAAAATTTCATTTTGGCTAGCTCAGAATTATCTTGAAACGTTCCACATACTTCCTCAAACTCTTTTATGTGCAGATATGAGTTTTCTGTTTTGAGTCCATGGAATTGAGGGAGTAGTTGAACTATCCCCGTCTTTACATTTAAGAGGGGTGCATCTTCAGGAAAGATAAAACAAGAGGGGACACTATTTTTTGTGGAATTTAAGTAATCCCGCAAAGTTCGAATGTTAGACACTTCCCCCTCTCTCGAAGGAACCTCTCCTCGTCTCTCATCATTTGCCATTCTACTTTCACACGAGTCTGCTACTGATCTAGGTGAAAGTGGTTCCAATTGATTCATAGACCTAGAAGATTCTACTGGCAAATTTTGATAGTGAGGAGCGTCCTCAGACATAAAAATAATTAAAACAAATTTATACACAATGAAACAAATATATATGCAAAAAGAGAGGTCTTTTTACCTTTTACCTTAAAACACCTTTTCTTGTTCCCCTGCAACGGCAACAAAAACTTAACTTGATCCAAAATGTGTACACCCAAGTGCAGGCGGTCAAGTTGTAGTAATAATCCAATTAAGTTCGGAGTCGAATCTATAGGGAACTATGATTAGTGTTTTGAAGTAGCAGTGGTAGAGACCAAGTAACTGAAAAACCTTGAGAGTTTAAAGTTATGGGATTTCCTGAATAGAATATAAGTTTCTTTCCAAGAGTTTTCTAGACAAAATATAAGATAAATTCAAATGTAAATAGTCACCCTTTAGTTTGAGGATCAGAACATGTAGTTAATTATCCGGTTTATTATACTTGTGCTTTATAACTCAATTAACTCCCGTGTCAACAACAAGTTAATCGGAAGATAAAGATGAACTATGAGAAATAAGGACATGGTTCTGATGCCTTTCCAGAAGTTTACAAGAATTTTCTGTGCCGAGACTCAACGAGTCTACAAACAAGCAAGTGTTTCTACAAGGCATCCAACCATGACATTAATGTTCCATTCTTTAAATAAAACACAATAATGGTGAAGATTGAAATGTTGTCTTTCTATGCAAGAGTCATCCGTGACATAGAGAGAACCCACGGTTATACAAAGTACTTTAACTTTGTTAGATGCATTCAATCATTTAATAAGCAAGTGAAATATAAAGCATTAAAGCAAAAAGAAAATGCACAAATATAACTTTCGGATAATTTATACATATTCATCACCTCTTACTAAAGAGTGAATGAGGAACTACTCACTCTTCATGATTTGGGTAAGCTAGAAAAGTGAGTGATGTTCATCCCTCCAAGTAGAGAATTTACAAGGTAAAGTAACATAAGTGAGGAGTCAATCTTCAACGAAGAATGAATGAATCACATTCCACCCTTCACAGCTTTTGTAAAGTTCTAGAAAAGTGGAAAAGTTTCATTCCTCTAAAAAAGAAGGAAGCTCAAGTAATGGAAGTGAAAGATAGTAAATGAAAGTAGAATAAAGCTAGACACTTTTAAAGGGTTTCCACCACAATCAAAAGATGATCTATCTCCCTTGATACAAATAAATATAAGACTAAGTATATGAGTTGGAGTCTAAGCCTCCATCTAGCTCTTGACTAGGTCTTGGTGTAGTCTAAGCCGTACAAACCAAGTTCTAGTCTTCTACAAGAACTCTCCTTCAAAGGCTCCCCCAAGGGGAGTATTTATAGGCAAGGAGGAGTAAGGGAGAGACAAGAGAGTGTGAAGGAATAGTGTATGTCGTCCAAGTCCAAGTGAAAGCCAACTACTCTGCAGACTGCATGTGGAGAACGTTCGAACGTGATCTGACATTCGAATGTTGTCTCTTTTTTGCTTTATGGGAGTTCGAATGCCAGATGGGGTCTGACCTTCTCACTCAAGTGGCCTGTGGTCTTCGGTGGAAACTTATTTCCACACTCCATGCACATTTTTGGTACTTTGCACTCGGCAGTCTGGTCTTCAATCAACTTAAGTGGACGTTCGAACGTGAGTTGACTTTCGAACGTGGTACTCAAGTACCTCAGGGTCTTCCTTCTTGGCTACAACTTGCCATGTCTCAGGAGTTTGGTCTTCAATCAATTTAAGTCGACGTTTGAACGTGAGTTGGCATTTGGACGTTTGAACGTGAGTTGGCATTCGAACGTTCTTGGCTTGGTCCAATATTTTTCAATTTTGCTCCAGAATATGCTGGTGTTGCATGGAAGTCTAATATTCATTGCCTTTAGTCCCTTGTACAATTTATGCCCTGAAATGTCATCATTTAAACTTCATCAAAGTATAATTAGCCTTAAAAGGGCATAGTAAATTGCTAATTTTAACTACTAATCAAATGCCACCACCATCGTCTGGACAGTGGCTTTCCTCTAGTTTTTGCATGGTGTATTCCTCTTGGCTTTGATGTGTTCTTGGTATAATTACACTTGCCACCCCTCCCATATGTAGCTTGTGCACTTTGATCCTTTTTATTTCTAGTATTTACGCACAAAACCCTACTTAACATAAAACTTCTGCATTAACCCTAATTCACCGTAACTTAGTGATTTTTACCTAATTCATGCACACAATCAACTTAAAAATTGATTAATCTCATCCCCAAACTAAATATTACTAGTCCTTAGTAATAAAAACAAATAAGAAAATAAAATCACTTTCATAGATTTCACGATTGCATTTAGCATATGCAATAAGCCGTTACACCCCTAGATGATCCCTAGTGGACGAGTTTTATCTTATGAAGGTTTTCAGTAAAGATACTTGCAAACTTCAATGGTTAGGATTTCATAATTCATATTTTTCAAAGATAAAATTAAATCACCATTCTTCTGTGTTGCTAGGATAACTCATTTCCTTGTTCACTATAAGAGTAACACACAGTAGTTGTAGCACTGTCTATATATTTTCAGAAAACTCATGTGTGTGTGTGTGTGCAATGACTCCTTTACTTAAAAATCACTTAGAAAATATCACCACCCTTCACTTTGTTGTGTAAGAATTAGCTTTGATGTCAATCCTTTCTTGGAAATTACTTAGCAAAGAAAACACTCACGTTATGGTGACTATTCACTCAATGATTACATGTAATCGGAATATTGTTAACGAAGAAAGTAATACAAATGTAATATATCAAACAAACGGTTACTTGAATAAAGCTGGAATTTGGCATAATCTCTTGAAAGAATATTAACACTGCATTGACTTGATCTGAAATGTGTACACCCAAGTGCAGGTGGTCAAGTTGTAGCTATAATCCAGTTAAGTCTGGAGTCAAATCCATAGGGAACTAATGTTAGTATTTTGAAGTAATTAGTGACAAAGATCAAAGTTACTGGAATCCTTGAGATTTGTAGTTCTGATGATTATAGAATTTCCTAGACAGAATATAAGATTCTCTTAAATGAAAGCGTCACCCTTTAGCCATCCAGCAACTGTTATATTATTTCATTCTTCATTACAACACGATGATAATGAAGATTGAAAAGTTTTCATGAAGACCTAGCTTAAGTACTTGCTAAGAGCCAATGAATCCTCCTATATCAAGAGTTAACTTGTCTTAGAAGAGATTCATGATTGTATAAAGTATCTTAACTTTGCTAGATGCATTCAATCATTCAATAAGCAATCAAAAGATAAAATATTAAGCATAAATGAAATGCACAAATATAACTTCCAAACGATTGATACATGTTCATCACCTCTTACTAAAGAGTGAATGAGAAACTACTCACTCTTCATGACTTTGGAAAAGCTAGAAAAGTAAGTGATCTTCATCCCTCCAAGTAGAGGAATTATAAGATAACGTACACTACACAATAAGCCTATCTTTGACAAAGAATAAGTGAAACACTTTCCACCCTTCAAGGCTACAAGAAAGCTAGAAAGGTGAGAGAGGTTCACTCCTCTAAGTGAAGAAAGTAGCTTTTACAATGAAAGCTAATGAAACTAATAGTGAAGTAGAAGAAAGCTAGTTATTTTTGGAGGATTTTTCCACTTCCAAAAGATGATCTTTAACAAGTTCCAAGGGAAGGTTTTTATAGACAAGGAGGAGGGCAAAAGGACAGACCTAGGTGCTTAAAGTCCAAGTGAATGCCACAAAATCCAGATGGAAATCTAATCTTCTTGTAGCCTATCTGGGATGTACGTTCGAACATTACATGACATTCGAACATGGAAGCATGTCTTCTTTGAAGGGCGTACGTAAGCTGTTGGAGTTCAAACATGGTATTCATGTAGTTTTTGTCATACACAATAACTAGCTGCAACAAGCATCCTGTCATCACCCTAGCAATCTCCTAGAGATCTTCAATGATTTCAAGATGGCGTTCGAACGTTGAAGCTTTGTTTCCTCTTTCTTTAATTCTCCTTTAGAACACATGTGTACTACTTGAAAGTTTGATGTTGTTGCCTTTAAGCCCTTGTACTTATTTTCCCTCAAATGGTATCATTTTAAACTCCATCAAAGCATAATTAATCTCATAGAAGCATAGTAAGATGTTAATTTTAACTATGCATCACACCCCCCAATTTACATATTGCTAGTCCCTAGTAATACAAAACGTCCAAATGAAAATATATTTACAATGCCATTTTCATAGGTTATCTGGTTGCATTTAGCATATGCAACAAGCAGTTAAACCCATAGGTTTTCCCTAGTGGACGAGTGTTGTCTCGTGAGGATTTTCAGTGAAGTTACCTCACAAACTTCAGTTGAACAAATGTGTGTATGTAAGATTTCTCGTTAGAGTGAGTTAGCACTGTGATCATTTAGACACCCATCCCTCAAGTTCGAATTGCTTCCCAAACATTTCTTTTTCATAGGTACGCATTCTATACAAAAACAAACACTTGTTACATTGTCATTTGAAATTTCCTATGTGATGAGAATAATCATTCTAGTGACAAGAATCATTATATAACAAACATTCTTCTTTACAACCTTCCATGGGTAGCTTTGATTTCACAAATCTTTCTTAGAATGCCCTCAGCAAAGATTTCCTCTGATTATAGTGACTTTCTCTCAAAGAGACATGTGATCAGAAGAAGGTTAATCGCAAATTCACTTGCACAAAAATTATGGGAGTGAAATTCAAGGAAAACAACTAACATTGTGAGACCCGATCAGGTATTGCATGTATATTAGCATAAATTTGTGGGTTAAATTATAATTATGTAAATTATTAAAGAATTAATTAAATTAAATCTTTCATAGCCATGATGTGTTTGAGCATGCATTGGGTATGTGGATCTTGTTAGTGATGCATTAGTGAGGCCTATTTATAGAATTTCATGTGTGGGAAAAAATAGTGGGTCAGTTTTAAAAGCACTTAAAAACTTGGTGGGAGACAACGGTAATTAACCCATTACCTTTACATGTGTTGGCATATTAAAAATATATATATATAAGTGTGTCGTGTGTGTGTGAGTGTGCCGTGTGTATGTGTGTGTGTGTGTGTGTATGTGTGTAATGTAAGTATATAGGGGTGTGTGTGTGTGTGTGTTTAATATATCGTTAGGTGTGTGTGTGGCTGGTTTCTCTGCTAGAAACCGAGAGCGAGGTGAGCAAGAGAGAAAGGGGAAAAAAGAATGAAAAAAAAAATAGGTGTTTGTTCCTTTGAGTCGAAAACAAGGAGTAAGAGAGGAAAAGAAAAAAAAGGTATGTGGAATTAAATTTAAGCTTTAGTTGTGATTAATTTTAGTATGCACGTATTTATATTTGCGTGGGCTATTTTAGTATGTTTTAAATTAGTAGGCTGTTTTAATTTAAATACATGAGCTGTCTTATTTTAATTTTAATACGCTGATTTAGTTTCATGTCAAAAAAAAATTTGTATGGGTATAATTAAATATATTTATCATAATTAACGGACTGTTTAAAATAAGTTTCAAATGAGAATTAAACTAAAAGTGAGAAAAATGTGAAAAATGACTATTTGAGAAGTTCAGTATGTTTTTCGAGAGCTAGGTTGAAAACGAAAATTATGAGAATGAAATGGGTAGTTTAAAGGCTCAATTAGGGGCTGATTTGCATTGATTAAATGTGTATGTGAATTTTAGTGTAAAAGTTTTAAAAGAAAAGATAGAGGTTGGGAAAGGGAACCGGTAATGCCAAAACTCTGATTTCTAAATGTTATTATCACATGTGTGAATTTTAATTCAAATAACCTAAAATTTTGCATGCAACACTTTTAAATGATGCTTGATGTAATGTCTCCTTCGAATACAAATGAGTATAATATCCGGTGCGGAATATGTGAAACGCCGGAAGTAAAGTTTTAATCCAATCTACGCCTGTGGACTTCATCTGTTGGATAAGGATGGAAATTTATTTTAACCCCTTTTTTTAGGCAATTCTTGTGAAGGCACATGGGCCCAACAAAATTTGTTTGCGGTTTTTTCAGCGACTGGATTTTGAGCATATTTGACTAATTTACCCTTTGCCCAATTCAATCAAAACCCACCTTCAGCGGCCGATGCAACTTGAAATTGTTCAGCAAGGGACTCCAATTCAAGCAATCATGCCAAATCGCAGAATGCCATTCAACAAAGCAAAAGTCAATGACTGAACATGCCAGCTCCTCTATAAACAAAGGTGCCATAGACTAGGGCAATCATAAACAGTTAAGATTCATTTACTCGAGTCTCTGTTATCCAAACAGCACCACCTGGTATGCACAGGCCTATGCTTCACGATACACATAATGTGCAAAGCTCTCGAGTAGGACACATGCATTCAAAGATTAGTTTGCTCACGACTAGCTTCACCACGTCAGCACTCCACATAACGTTCTTGTAGTGAACCCCCACATAACATTCTTGCAGTGAGCCCACAAAACATTCCTGCAGTGAATTCTTAGGACTTAAAAACACACGAATCCCATTACACATACATAATGAATTCTGAACTATCATTACAAAGACGTAATAGATTTACAACCACACAAATCGCATGAATAAATTCCTTCTCAGCCCAAGTTTAGGAATATAACAGGGAAATCAATGGTGGAATGCTTAACAAATGTGCACTGATCAAACCCAAACAAATAGAAGCGTCTACAGAACGATGTCAATTTTGGAGATTCACACTGGCTAAGATTACTTAAGGGAGTTTGGCCAACGTGTTTTTAACTCCAATTAAGCATCAGAAAGCGTGCAATTATGACTGAAAAGGCATATTGTTGACATAGAGAACAGAATTGATATCCTATGCATACACATCTCTGTGGAAAGCATAAATTCCCTCAGAATGGGGAAAAGAATAAAAAAAAAAGCAAAAAGTCTGTTATGATTAATTTGGAATTTCTTTTGGGTAGCATAGAGGAAAGGGCACATGTGGAAAACTTCAGATGATATTTCTGTTGTCATTGCAAAACCAGAAACATGTTCAGGCGGCCCTAGACAGACCAATACGAACATACCTGTAACCCTGCCACAGCCTTGTGGCCCAGCAATACTGTAAAACCCTAAAAGTACAGAAGGGCAAGCATTTTGGAAGTCAGATACAATTATTGAAAGTCACATGCTGTGCACAAGGGAAGTACTAAAAACTTGAAGAAATCCGCCATAAGTTGTCTCCATGCCCATCTATCGAAAGAGCCTTGGCACCGATCTTTTTGGCACCTTGCCTTCGAGTTTTAATCTTCTATATGCTTCTCTTACATGGCAGGGCCTTATTGGCCCAGTCTCCTTTCTCTCTGTCATGACCATTCTGGCTGCAAATTCCAGTGCCTTGATATAATAAGTATAACATGAAAATTTTAGTAATTTGCACCAATGGTCCATAAGGTCTGCCACTATTCGAACTTTGGTCCTTAAAATTTCAATTTCCACAATTGAGCCCTTAAAGTAGACACATTGAACTAATGTAGTCCCTGGTACTAAAAGTCGTTAAAATCGGACGGCAGATGACAAGTACCTGGCACATGAAGAGATTGAAGGCCATTTATGTCATTGTTCAAAGTTCATACAAACACATCTTTCTCATCCTTTCTTTTTTACAGAAGCACACAACACACTAAAATTCTTGTCCCCCAACCCCTAATTTTCTGCGTTTATCTCTGTTTCTTTCTCCAATTCTCATTCTTTGTACTCTCTCTCTCTCTCTCTCAAACACTAGCACACACAATAAAACAATAATTCACTGTGCTGCCACCACTCTATTACACACCTATTAACTGCATAATTCATGTACAGTAACAGACCGCCCTACCACCCCGTCTCTCACATACAAGCACACAATTTATCACAAACACCACCGATTATAGGCAGACACACCAAACACAATCCAACCAACAACAGTCAACCTTAATGCATTCAACCCTCTGCAATTTAACCCATTCAATCAGCCACACATGAACTACCACAACAACAGCCAAAACCCATAATTCAACCCTACTGAATATCAAATCACCACCTAGTTTAACAACGAAAACAAGAAATAAAACTGAAAATAGAGAGAAAAGAGTTTAGTCCAGATGGTGGAGTGGAACATGTTCGACTATGCCAAAGAGATAGGGAAAAGGATAGGGTTGGTGTGGGAGGGTCGTGGTGGTGCAGAGTGGAGGAGACAGAGAGTAAGAAAGGAGTTGCTCAACTGGGGAGGGGCAAAAAGAGAAAAGGAGAAAATGGGATGGGTAGGGTGGAGGAGGCATCATTGTGGAGAGGTGGAGCAAACAGGAAAAAAAAAAAAAAATATATATATATATATATATATATATATATATATATAGAGAGAGAGAGAGAGAGAGAGGAGATTATAAAATAGAGACACAATTTAGTATGTACATACACAATAAAGAATAATACGTGCTAGAATTATGTACATATGTGTTCCGTCTTTGATTTGATTCTAACTTTAGTTAGTTCTAGGAACCACATTAGTTTAATGTCTGAACTTTATGGGCTCTAGTGTAAAAATTGAAATGTTAAGGACCAAAATTCAATTATTGGCAAACCTAGGGACTATTTGTGCAATTTGCCTTGGGCACTTATGAACAGAAACTTTCAGATTGATTGAGCAAAAAAAATAGATGTAACTTCGTGAGAGAACTCTAGAGAATGCAAAATTGGGGAAAAATGATTGCTGCAATCACATCTCCATGACAATTCGATCTAAACAAAACATTATAATCCTTTACCATTTCATTTCAATTAATTTACAATAAATCTATCCCCCAATTTTAAAAACTTTTTAAATTATGCTTATACCTGTTTCAACAAGCTCACCAACAAACATTTTTGCAATTCCAGATACCACAATTGTCATGGGCACAGATATTTTTGCACTTCCAGTGAGGCTCGCTAGCAACTGCATTCATGTCACAAGAAGAAACTAGAATAATGTCAATATCTGTAAACGAATCTCTAAATTTGTATCACATGAGATAATTAAAATGGTTAAGAATAAAGGCATAGAAAGTATGCGATTTCTGTCACTTTTATCATCATTCTTTCAATTTATCTCTTTAGTCCCTCAAGTTTCTAATATGTTTTATATAAAAAAGGACAGTTAAATCTGACTAATGAAAGTGGTCACATGCGTCACACTTGACAACACTTAAGAAACATTATTTTGAAACTTGAACTAAGTGACAAAATTTGAAAAATTGAGGACCAAAGTGATACAAATTGAAAACCTTAGGCACTAAAGTGACCCTCAAGTGCGGTCATGTGACCACTCTCATTAGCCAATTAAATTGCGGTCCCGATTGAACCAAATTGCAACCGAAACCCTAAGGAACTGAAGTGGCAAAATTGGAAAAAAATAAGGAACAAAATAACACAAAACACATACTTAAGGCGCACCATTATTTTATTTTGTCGACACAAAAAACATTCAGCTCATGAAGGCCGCCTAAACACATGTGGCATGGTGAGTGGTTGACATGAAGGCCCCTATTGATCTTGTGAGGCACACATACTTTGATTCAATGATGTATATGTATACAATAAGTTTTTATTCAAAAAAAATATGTAGATGCCAATACATGTAAAGCGCTTGAGGGTACATATTGAATATATCCCTCCCTTAACCAGTAACTATTAATTTTGTTTTTCATCATTTTCTTTGTAGGTTACACCTCAGATACACATTATTTCCACTTCATGCTCATGATACCTAGTGAGGTGGTTTGCATTGATTTGAGCTAGTATTTGTGCTCAGTGGTCCGGTGGTTTAATTCGTGCTCATTACAAATTTAGAAGAGGATTAGGTAGTTGGAAGCCCCTTACAAACTTCCAATGGAGATTAGCTTCGATTAAGAATGAGTGAGTTCATGCACCTTGGGAAGAGTGATGTTAGGCTCAAATTTTGAGAATTGTTAACAATTTGCTTGAGCTGAATACTTAGGTGCTGTGGCTTAAATTTTGAGAATGGTTAACAATTTGCTTGAGCTGAATACTTAGATGCTATGGCTTACGTTGAGTATGAGTCATATGGCAATTAGATACCTAGTCAAAGTTGGTGCAACACTATTGTGTAATCCCAACATGAGCTACATATGTTATTTTAGTTTGGGAATCACCTAGCAAATTGGATCCCAAGTAGCACAGTAATATCTTGGAATATCATTGATGCATTTTTATCAACAATATAAATATAACCACATATAATGAGATAGTCATGTCCTACTCGTTCATGTATCTTGTTAAGTTAAAGAGTTAACACAATATTAGAGAAAGACAGAGAGTGGTCAAAAAACTTAACCTAACTCTCATAAACCATTTGTATTTATAGTTAATTTATACCATACAAAAGACGTGTATATCCTCTAGTGGTATACTTATTACAACTAGTATTTTACATAATACTCTTAACACTCTCCCTCAAGCTGGAGTATATATATCATATAATCTAAATTTGGAACAAATAGCTGTAAGATGCATACGACTTAATGTTTTGGTAAGCATATCTGCAAGTTGATCCTCAAATCTCACAAATAGAGTTATAATATCTCCGGCTATTATCTTGTTTCGAATAAAATGACAATCAACCTCAATAGCAGCGATATAAATAACTATCTGATTATCACAAAACAACTGTAAAGGAGGTTGATTTAGAAATCCAATTCTTGAAAAAAGTGTAGCAGCCACGTCAACTCACTAGTTATATATGACATTACTCTATACTCAGCCTCCGTACTGGATCTCGTTATCGCCATTTTTTTCTTACTCTTCCATGAAACAACATTCCCTCCTAAGAAAGTACAATAACTTGTGGTTGAACTCTGATCAGAAAGAGAGCTAGCTCAATCAACATCTAAAAAACCTTCTACTTTAACATGTCTATTAGCTCGATATAACAACCCAACACCAGGAGCACGCGTAAGATATTGCAGAATACCAGTGACGGCCTCCTAATGTAATACTCTAGGACATCCCATAAACTGACTTTACTATACTAACTACATAGGAAACATTCAGTCAAGTAATAGTGAGATAATTAAGCTTCCCAATCAACCAGCGATATCGACCTGGATTCTCATATAGTGCATCATCATCTACCAACAATTTCTGATTCGAATCCATAGGAACATCGATTGGTTTGCGCCCAACAAACCTGCTCCTGCTAGCATGTGAAGTACAAATTTTCCCTAGGATAAACAAATACCCTGTTTAGACCTATCAACCTCAATACCTAAGAAATACCTGAATTTTCTTAGGTCCTTAGAGCATCTCCAACAATGCTATCTAAAATAGCTACTCAAAAATATATTTAAATATTATATTATCTATTTTAACTAACCACTTTTTCAAATTTACTCCAACAACGCTATTATTTAGTTAACCACTTCAACTAACTTTCAATAATAAAATTCAAAAAATAACAATTTAACTATACATTGTACAAATTTAATCAATTATAGGCTACAAGAGAAAAACTCACCTCACAAAAATTAC
>CAUOFW020005450.1:0-27145 GCA_963454935.2 Ilex paraguariensis
TTCATTAGTGCTACAGTTTTCTGGTACTTGTTTCTCTTCTTCCTGAGTACGCTGCAACATGGCTTTTTCATCAAAAACCACATCTCTACTGATCACCATCTTGTTTGCCTTCGGATCCCAGAGCTTGAAGCCTTTCACTCCTTTCTGATATCCCAGAAAGATACACTGTCTAGACTTCGCATCAAGCTTCGACCTCTCCTCACTAGAAACATGTACATAGGCTGGACATCCAAACACTCTCAAACCAGAGTAGTCTACCTCACTGCCTGTCCACACCTCCTCTGATACTTTCCCATCTAGTGCTGCCCTCGGTGATCTGTTAATCAAGAAACATGCCATATTCACTGCCTCTGCCCAGAAATTCTTTGCAAGCCCTGCATTCAACCTGAGACACCGAGCTTTCTCGGCTATCGTTCTGTTCATCCTTTCCGCTACACCATTTTGTTGTGGTGTCTTGCGGACTGTGAAGTGTCTCTTGATCCCATGCTGCTCACACAACTCCTGGAACTTTGAATCTGTGTACTCAGTACCATTATCTGACCTGAGGCATTTAATCTTCCTCCCTGTCTGGTTCTCTACTTCAGCTTTCCACAGCTTGAACTTGGCAAACGCTTCTGACTTGTGCCGCATGAAGTACACCCAGACCTTTCGTGAGTAATCATCAATGAAACTCACGAAATACATGTATCCTCCCCGTGATAGTACGCTAACTGGTCCCCAAACATCTGTATGGACATAGTCGAGAACCCCCTCTGTCTTGTGTGTGGCTGTCTTGAACTGCACCCTATTCTGTTTTCCAAGAACACAATATTTGCAAAAATTGAGCTTGCATGTCTTGACACCCTTCAATAGATTTTTCTTATGAAGCTCTATCATCCCACGCTCACTCATATGACCCAGCCGCATATGCCACAAGACTGTATTATCTGATTTAGACTCTACAGCAGCAACTCCACCTACAATTGTAGTACCCAGCAGTCTGTAAATGTTTCCTACTACTTTCTGTCCCTTCATCACTGTCAGCATGCCTTTACTTACTTTCATTACTCCACTTATAGATTTGTAACTATAACCATTACAATCCAAAGTGCCCAATGAAATCAAATTCTTCCTTAGATCCGGTACATGTCTAACATCACACAACGTTCTAACCATACCATCAAACATTTTAATTCTAATATTTCCTATTCCAACAACTTTGCAAGATGCATCATTACCCATCAGAACAGAACCAGAATTTACTGACCTGTAGGTGTCAAACCAATCTTTGTTGGGTGTCATGTGATAGGAACATGCTGAATCCATAATCCAAGAATCTGTTAAACGATCTGAACTAGATAAAACAGAAAGCATATCTCCGTCACCACTCTCTGAATCTTCTTCTTCCACTACGTTTGCAGACTTTGATGCACCCTCTTTGTTCTCTGAATCCCCTTTCTTTTTCTCTGGACAGTCCCGTTTAAAGTGCCCATTTTTCCCGCACTTGTAACACGAGACAGAGACGTCCTTCTTCTTCTTCCTCGACTTGGACCGGGCTTTATTGTTACCCGATCCATTCCGAGATTTGCTTCTTCCACGTTCCTGGTTACCTTTCACCACAAGCCCTTCACCTTGGGAAGCCTCATCACTGGCTTTCTTCCGCTGATGAAAACCTAACAGAGCACCTGTGACATCCTCCAATTCGAGGGTTTCTTTCCCCCACATCAGAGTCGTAACCAAATTCTCGTACGTAGGAGACGCCGGTAAGGAATTCAGCAACATCAGCGCCTTGTCTTCGTCTTCGAACTTCACATCAACTCGCTTCAGATCGCTGATGATCTGATTGAACACGTTGATGTGTTGGGTCAAATCCGAGCCCTCTGACATCTTAAGACCATATAGTTTCTACTTAAGATAGAGCTTGTTCGTCAACGACTTGGACATATACCGACTTTCCAGTTTCAACCAAACTTCTGCCGGTGATTCCTCATCCATGACGTGATACATCACTTCATCAGCCAGACAAAGCCTAATAGTCGCCACAGCCTTCGCTTCCAATTCTTTCCAATCCATGTCATCCATTCCTGCCGGTTGTTTTCAGTATAATGCCTTCACCATGCCCTGCTGCACTAACAGGTCCTTCACCCTCCTCTGCCATAATCCGAAATTCCCAGTTCCGTCGAACTTCATGATGTCGAATTTTGTAGAGGAAATCCCAGACATCGTAGTCTAGCTCTGATACCAATTGTTGTGATCGTGCAGCAATTATGATGAATAGTAAGGAATCAAACAATTAAGAAAGCAGGAGAAAATAACACATAGAGATTTACGTGGTTCGGCAATGTGCCTACATCCACGAGAGCGAGCGGCTGTTCTTTTTCTTATTGAAGTAGGGTTACATCTTAAGTATTTATATAACCCTAATATGGACATATTTACAAAAATACCCCTGTACCGTACCGCGGGGGCATTGCCCCCGCACCCCCAACTTATCAGCGTCCCCTATATATAAATCCCGCTCCGGCATCTGCCTCCTTGCCATTATGCACATAGCAAATATATGAGCCACACATACTCTAACATTTATCTTACTAATAAGTACTTAAGTCCACTATTTTTTTAAATCCCAAATATATCTTTAAGTGTTATTGTGTTCAATTATAAAAACCTTAAAAACCTTGAAAATAGTTTTAAATTAATTTCTTAATATTAGAAATTATTATTCTTTAATTTACTCATAAATTAAAATTGAAATTTATACTCTCTCTCTCTCCCTCTCTCTCTGTCTCTCTCTCTCTCGCGTTCCCACTCATTCAATAACAAATGTAAACCTTTACAATAACAATTGCAAACCGTAATTTAACAACTATTTTTTTCCATACAATAACATCAAATTTTTATGCACAGTAACACAAAGACTTTAACAAAACTCAGGAGGATATATGTTACATAGTAACATTAGCAAGATATTTTTTTACACAGTAACATCAATGAAATATTTTTTTCCTTCACAGTAACAATAATTTTCGCTTGTTTTTCACACAATACGATCCACAAATCAAAAAATTACATTATTTAGAGTAGTAACATATGATCGTCAATTGAATTCGGACACTCATCACCACTTGTGAATATCAAGACATCAAATATGTAAAAATAATTTCTTTTTTTCCTTTATAGTAACATCAACTTTTTCCCACAAATGACGCAATCAAACATTTTTCGATTGTATTGTATAACAAAAGATCCAAAAAATTGAAACCTAAATCATTTAATTTAGTAACAATAAATCGCATATTGAAATTAGGAATGCAAAAAACAATGAAAATTTTGAAAACTTGGAGGCTTCTTCCTCTGGTTATGGGTTAAAATACTACTATTTTTATTTTCAATTTTGTTCAATATTCCATTCTACTCTCTTTTTTATAAAGTATGTTACTATTTTTGTTAAACATGTTACTGTTTTTGTTAAGTATGTTACTATTTTTATTGAAAATATTACTATTTTTTTTTGAACATGTTACTATTATTATTTTTTTTAAATATTAATATTGAATGAACATGTTACTATTTTTTTATGTTTAAATGTTGCTATTTTGTTATGTTTAAATATTACTATTTTTTTTTTTGTGTTTAAATGGTATTATTTTTTATGTTTAAATGATAACTTTTTTTTTGTATACGAATGTTACTATTTTATTTTTAATGTTACTATATATATATATTTAAGAGATATAGTTTTAACCTATGGATATAGATAGATATGAGAGAGAAAATTTTTTAATGTTAGTCAAACTCTTAAAATTTATAAGTTTTTAATTTTTAATTTTACTTCACTTTTAAAGACAAGGGATAGTCTGGTAAAATAGACAAAAAATGGATTTCATAATAAATAAGTTTCTTTGGCAGACTTAAGTCCAAACAAGTATATATAGGAGAATCGGCCTCCAAAATTCTCATTTTTAAATACCCTAAATAACTCATATAAAAAAGGCTTTATAAAATATAAGCTCAATCAATCATTTAGGTCCAAAGCCCAATATATCTAAAATTCAAGGTTGTATTATATATTTTAACTATACTATATATTGTGTTTGTTTGGTTGTTATATAGTTATAATATATTAATAATATGGCACCTAGAAGAGAATCAAGTGGATACGAAAAATTAAAAAAAAAATGGACCAACTAATAGAATCTCAAAAATGATCTCTTGATAAATTGGTTGCTAATAACAAAAGTAATGGAACAAAAAATTTAGATCAAAATTTGAAAATGAATAAGTAGATAATGCAATAAAATAGAATAAAATAAAAAATATTGAAATAGAAAATAATGAAATAAAATATAATAAAATAGAAGATAATGAAATAAAAAAATATTGAAACAAATGATAAGAAAATAGAGGAAAATGAAATAGAAAATACTGAAAAAGAAAATAGTGAAATAAAAGATAATTAAATAGAAGACAATCAAAATCTTAATAAAATAAGTCATTATAGTCATATAAATATTTATAATCCAAGTCAATGGAAAAATAGTGATACAAAATTCTAGAGCATTTTAAACACCACGTAATTATCATAATTTAAATCTAGCATTGGTGCAGGTCGTTCTCTTACTTGTGCTCATATAACAGGGTTTGCATTGCACATGTTACACCACCCGAGCAATGGCCAGGAAAAACCCAAAGGCTCTTTTAATTTTCCCAACAATCTGAACAGGAGACATTTAGAGCAAGTCTTCTGTTTGTGGTTATACGCCGTGGTGGGTGGGACATCCCACTGAATGCCGCCTTGTGGTTATTGTCATTGACTTTTGCGTTCTCCCATTGAACTGACAGTGATTTATTGTCAGTAGATAAAATTTTTGGGTTTTTTTTGGTGTGATTGTGTTCTTGCCATATATTTGTTTTTTGTGGTTGAATCTTTTTCGTGCTCAGAGAGTCGGTAATTAGTCTAATTATATTTTCAGGAGAAGTCGTAGTCACTAAACCTGTAATGAACTGGATTCAATACAGACTAAAAATTTTGTGTATATATATGAAATAGACCATCTAATTAACATGACATATATTATTTTGAATGGAAGAGAAATCTGGTAATATTATTCGAAAAAAATCGCATCATCATAGCAAGAAACGATTAGATTAGATGGTCATGGGCGTACCACTAATAGTTTGTTAGAAAATAATTTGCGACATTGCTCAGAATGCTGCATCGAACTTCAAAATCCTGCATCCTTTCCGCGAGTCTTGATGAGTCCAATAAATAACCTGGAAAGCCACCGCCATATGAATATCCTGGAAATCTCTCTTTGCATTCACTGACATCCTGCAAGGCATGTGTTGCTTCGTACGCCACACGCTGATAGTCGCCAGAGAACAAGTATTTCTTTGCATGTTCGAGGTCGCGGATGGCTGTGTTATATCTTGCGGCACATGACCTGTAAAGTGTTCTTAGTTGAGGATCATTCGTGCTCTCGACCATGTTACCGAGTAAGTCATGAATCTCTCTAGCGCTGTTATAGGCCACGTCAATGGACCCATCGGCAACGCGATAACAATCTTCTGTGGTACCGGTGCCATAACCAGGACTCAAATTATCCCAGCAATATTGAGGATTTATGGTGCCATCGCATATCGTCCTCAGCTCAACGGTTCTGTAGCCATGGTAATAAGGCCTTGCCAAAGAGGGACCGATGAAGACAAACACAAGGACAAGCGAAAGCAACATAGCATTAGAGGAGGCCATTTCTATATTTCTATCTTTGGAAGATAAATAGAGATAAAACTAGTTTAAATATCCATAGTGTTTTTTTTTTTTAACATTTTCTAAGTAGATATAATAAAATCTCGATATACAGTGTCATGAGGCATACAATAACCTGATAGTAATCAAAATACAGGGATATGATTAGAGATCGCCAAAATTATACTACATAGATCTTCAAAATTTTTATTCTTTTGCCGAAGTTGAGTTGGGTCAGCGGGTGGTGCTTCTAACTCATCGCTGCATTCTTCAATGGCATTCAGGGCAGTCGATGCTTGACCATTGAGGCTTTTACCAGAGCTCAAGTGTTGCTTGGCATCGTCAAGGTCACGGATGGCATCACCATAACTTTTCGAACACGCCAAATATCGCGGCTTCAGCTGAGGTGTTGCCTGTTTAATGAGTTCTCCAATCATGGTGTAGGTTTCTTTGGCACTTGCAGATGCTAAGTCGATGGAGATTTGGGCGAGGATATTAACATCTGCCGTGGTAGTACGTGGATCGGATTTCAAAGATTGCAAGCAGAAAGGAGGATCAGTGGTCTGGGAGCACAGTTGTTCGAGGTAAGCATCTGTTGCCATCACTATTAGCCTTGCAGATGAGCATGAGGGACTAATGAAAACAAATACAAACACAAACACCAGTAGAAGAGAAACCTGCGACTGCCAGGAAGGACTACCCAAACTCATTTCTTCCTCCACTCTGTTTCTATCACCTGGAGTACTGGAATAAGATCAGAGAATGGGACAGTTAAATAGTAGTTTAGATTTCACAAGGTAACTAAAGGTAGGACATTGATTATTCTTTTTTTTTTGGCAAACATTTTATCAATTATTAAGTGCTAAATTTAGCAGTACAACCTTACATACAGGTCTTGACAATATTGATATTATTGCATCATGTATGGTAAGTGTATGCAACCTTTTACCAAAAAATAAAATGTGGGATCAGTACTAAATAAGAAATTGTGTCAAAGTCGGAATCTGATCAAGGGAGTGATCACAGTTGTCAAAATCCTACTCTTATTGGTGTTATCCACAATTCAATTGTAGATAGATCCACATCTTAGAAGGTATCAAATCGGGAGTAACTTGATTGATCCATGCGATTTGCATGTTTTTGGCAGTTTTAGGTCCATCAGGGGACAAGCCAAATATCAAACATTTTTAGAAATTTCTTTTCTTTTCTTTTCTTCATTGATATTATTGTCCAGATACACTTGTGAGGGTATTTAAGATGAAATCAACCTTTTCTTTTTGGGCAAGTAAATCAACCATACCCCATGAAGAGGAAGATAGACATTAGAAAGGTTCTTTGAGAGCATAATATCCTTGGATTTGTCTTTGTCCAAGAACCTATCATTTTGGTAAAGAGAAATTCAAGGCGGAAAAAGGACACTGAAAAGAAGCATTATATTTGTTATACTCCCTACCCTAGAGAGACAAAGTGCTGCAAAAATATGCTAAATGATGAACCATTCCTGGAGAAAAAGACACAGGCAGTAACCATTATCATGCTCCAATCTCATTTATGTACTGTTGTAATAACAGAACATGTGAAGATCTTATCTATATAAATTAGTCTTTTTTTTTTTTAGGTTCCAAAGTAAGTGAAGTCTAATTTGAGCAAATAGGAATCCACCCACGACCAATCTCAAAACCATGCCAAAAATTCCCCCATCAAGAATATATTTCAAGAAGTGCTGGGCTGGTATATTTAAAAACTATGACAGTTTTATTAACTTGAAATTTAAATCAATCATGGGTGAAAAAGGTATATAGGATAGTGCAATATAATCTTGAAGTTAGCCTGAAGTAGGCCTTCCATACAAACAAATACTCTACTCAGAAAGAAGATGTCGTAATTGAACTCTTGGTTCTCCAAGCAGTAATCCTTAATATCAGAAGATCAAAAGGAATCGGAACAACCATAAACACCAATCACAGATAAGGGCTAATCTCATAGGTGGATAGTGTTAAGCCTAAGATTCAAATGCTTGCAGTAATCTTTTACCGTTTCATTTCATGTATATGTATTATACATTCATCTCATAAATATGATTCATACATAGGAGTAAGTATAATATATATATATATATATATATATATACTAGTTATAACTCATGCCTGAAGGCACTATGAAATATAAAATTCGAACGCTCAACCAAATCTATTTCACTATATTAAATAATAAATGATATTAAACTATAAATTAATCAAATATTGAAATAATTGGGCATGTCATAGAAATTGGTGATGTGATAATTTTTTGGGGGAAAATATGTAGGGGATAAAATTCAACTTGTGAGCTATCTTATTATATAGATATAATAAAATAGAATACAATTTAAATTTCAGAAAATAAACAAAATAATTTTTACTATTCGCAGCTAAAATCTTTTTAAATTTAATCAAACAGCTAATACTAAAACTCCAAATTTAATAGGAAAAAGATGTTCCTAAAAGTGTGTTTGAAGTGACTTTTTGAAAGTTTTTTTAAAACTTATTTCTCTTAAATACTTTAAAAAAAAATAGTATTTGGAACCACCCCACAACTACCGTCATTGTCATACCATCACCCATACCACTTCCACGACCATCACAACTACTACCATCATTGCCAACCCACCACCGCCACCCCCACCACCGCCATTGCCACTGCCCCATTTGCACCCTCACCCCACACTCCCTGCTCCACCGCCACCACTATCGCCCACCCCACCACCACTATCGCCACCCACCATTAATTGCTACCATCGTCGTCAACTGCCACCATTCATCACCTACCACAATTATTATTTTATTCTTATATTTATTATCATTACCACCATCATCTTATTGTTACCGTCGCTCATGCTACAACTTTAGAATTGATCACCCAAGTGCAGGTTGTGCGAAGTAATAAATTTCTCGGGAGTCTAAGGTCGAACCACAGGGAATTGAAAAAACAAGAAACACAAAACAAATAAAAAGCAAACTTGTAAGAACAATTTATTTAAGATATTGTTGAGTTGAGAAAATATTGATTGGAGTAATTAAAATAATATAATAAAAATACTAGAGCATCAGGTACTCCCTCTCAATTCCATACAATAATGATTAAAGACTTAAATCTTAACTTGAGACAAGAATCAGATGTCGGTTGATTCAAATAACAAATCAAGTAAGAAAACCAAAAGTTATAATTAAAAGATTATTTAGGAACCTAAATAATCATTCAATTATATTATTTTATGAAATAATGATAATTACCTCAAGCATGGAATAACCAGTTATTTACTCGCAGGGAAATTCAAGTAATCGATGTACATGGCACAACAACTCAAAGATTTTTACAGAGCAAAAATTTTGCTATAAGATCAGAAGTTAAATTAACAAAATATCATAAATCATTAAACTCAGAATCAATAACATTATCGAACTTCATTGAGAGGTTCTTCCCTAACCCTAGCTTAACCTTCTAGCTAGACATGACAAACTAAAACTAGAAAGAAAAGATGGGAAAAAGAATTATCTCCTAAATCCTAGATGAAAACCCCTATTTATACTAAAAATAAATCCTAAGTATAGGTAGAAGATATAAGGTTGGTTTGGAAGGAATTATTTTCCAAAGAGAAGTCTTGTAAGGTTAAATCCGTTGCATAAAATCTTTAGGGCGCGGGTACAAAATCTGTTCAGACTTCGAGCTTAGATTTCGCATATTTAGAGGTTGAATCACGAAAATTTCGTAAAATATACTTTTGTAGCCCTTGGAGTCTTCTTTCCAGCCCCCAAAAATCAAGTAAATCGGATATCAAAGTCCAAAGTTATGATTAGAATACTGAAGACATGTCAAATCCTTATTCGTCTAGGATACTTTCCTGATCCAACTTTAAATGAGTTTTCTTCCATCTTGGACTCTTATAAAGATTAAATTGCTATCATATCTCTATTCAATCTTGACTCTTCAATCCTTATCAATTGCGATTCTTCCTCTAGTGATTGATTCACTTGCATTATCCATTATTACTTTAAATCAACCAATTTACCTGCAAAATAAACCAAACAACTAAAAAAAGTATCAAACTAAAAAATCAAGAAATTCAACACATTTAATCACAAATAATATGTAATTAATCAATCATTAAATATAATAAAATAGTAATTATGATGGTTAATCAGCTCACCGTCAACACCACTACCATTGTTGTTTACCGTCACCTATTACTACAACCCACCACCACCCGTCGTCGCCCACCATTGCCACCAGCCACTATCACCCATCCCCACCACTTGTCATCGCCCACCATTGCAGCTGCCCACTGTCACCTACCCCCACCACACTTACCACCGTCGCCATTCGCCACCATCTATCACACTGTCGCCTAGAAGCACCTATCGTCACCCACCACCACTGTCGTCATCCCACCACAACCACTACCAAGCACCATCACCGTCGTCTACCACCACCCACATCCACCACCACCAGTGCAGTCAACCACCGTTAATCACGGTTGTCACTACCATCATCGTCATCCAAAACCCACCACCACCATCATCGTTGTTACCCACGGCTACCACCACCATGACGGTTGTCACCACCCACCACAATTATCATTGTCTCCCACCATCATTACTGTCGCCCACCACCACTCACCCCCATTACGATCGGTACTTACATTTTTTTATCTCTCCTTTATGTTTGTGATTTGATTTTGAGTGTGAATACAAATATGTTTATTATTGAATATTTTTTTTTTATTATTTTGTGCCTTCAGGCATGAAGAATAACTAGTTTATCAATATTATATATTGTACACCAAGATTCATGTATATACATTATATATTGGTACAATGAATTGTAAATAATATTAAAATGTACCAATATATTACCATATGACTATTTACTAACAGATCACAAAGATGTGACTATGGGCACTGTAATTTATGGTGCTCCGTAAGACTTCTCTTTTAGCATTTCTGGTTGTATTATCAAATGATGAAAATGAGCACAAAGATGTGACCATGTCTATGAGAAAGGTAACTGTTAATTTGGTTCTCTGTAAGGAAGGATTTTCTAATTTCAGCAAGAAAAATTGCAGCATGTATTGTCGGCCTAATTCCCTTTCACGCCATCCCAACCCCTAATAATTTCTCTACTTTTTTATCCCTCTCTATTTGCAATAATTGTCTATATATTCATCCTAATCAAGAGAAAAAACAAAAACCAAGTGTGTATGTGTGCCCCTCTATAATATAAGACATATTATAAATTCTGCAGCTTCCCCTGCCGGTACCTCGACCTCCATTATCAACATCACCGTCTTCTCTCTTTTATGGAAATGGATCAACAATCACCACAAGAGACGCCCCAGTCACCTCCACCTCCAATACTAGCTTTACCTCCTCTTTCTCCTCCGAATACTAAAATAGTCATTTTTCACCACTAATTATTCAATAGCTGCAAAAATTATAAAGACTTTGGCCGTCACTGTTGTATTGATCTGGCATATTGTGGTTGTTCTAAGACACAGAAACATCAGCTCTTGGTGCCATGAAAATATCGTTGCTACAAAAGAAGGAAGGATGGGCTTTTCTTCTATAGCAGCTGATGCATGTCAAAGCGGCCTAAAAGTACAGCCCTTATGGATTTTGTATTTTCATTAGAAGAGGGGATACAACGAAGATATTTTTGTATTATATCCAAGTGGTGTGTCGTATCAAAAATTGGTACAGGTATCACATGGTCCTACTTGAGAATCATAGTGAATAAGAAAAACTATATTGTTAGTCATTTAACAAAAAAGAACACCATCTGAAACCAATGGATGAGGATTTTAGATGGATCACCGCAAATGCAAACGGTCATGGCTGGACTCAACCCCAATGTAGGGGACCATTCACCTCAACCAATGCCTTTGGCTTCTTTCCAACAATACCCACATGATTCCATCTTGAAAAGAAAAGATTTTAATGCTTATTCAAAAGCAAAACTCACTGAACCGTCCACCATAAAAGACACTTTCTTTTGCCTTCTCTGGCAAACAAAGTATTTAGCTTTGCAGTCTTCTTTATTATCAGATATAAGCTCAGTGCCATTCATGGAATCTGGGGTCATAATGCATTTGCCTTCACTGAGCTTCAAGTTTAAATTCCAACTGTATGACTTCTCTTTTACCGTTTTTGATTGCATTACCATATGATTAACAGAGCACAAAGATGTGACTATGGGTATGAGTGTGGTAAGTGTAATTTATAGTGCTTTGTATGACTTCTCGTTTACCATTTCTTATTGTATTATTAGGTAATGAAACTAAGCACAAAGATGTGACCATAAAGAAAATGTCTAGTAACTGTAGTTGTGGTTCTCTGTATGAAAGTATTTAGCAATTTCAGCAAGAAAAATTCAGCATGTATTGTCGACCCAATTCCCATTCACACCATCGCAACCTCTAGTAATTTCTCTACTTCATCACCCTCTCTCTTTGCAATAATTGTCTATATAATCATCCTGATCGAGAGATAAACTAAGTGAGAATGTGTGTGCCTCTAATACAATTCCTATTATACATTTTGTAGCTTCCCCTGCCAGTACTTCAACCTCCATTATCAACATCACCTTTTTCTCTCTGTCATGGAAATGGATCAACAGTCACCAAAAGAGATGCCTTAGCCACCTCCACCTCCACCTCCACTACTAGTTTTACCTCCTCTTTCTCCTTCGAATACTCAAGTAGTCATTTTGCACCATAATACTTATTCAAGAGCTGCAAAGATTATCATGACTTGAAGCCGGACAAAATAGCGATTATTCTACAGACTAATTTCAACAGATAATACACAGAGCAGAACATAAGAGAATCGCCCAAAAAGAACTGACTAAGCAGCCACAATCTTTATAAAATTAGAATAATGATAGTTAACCCTAAAACACATGAAAACATCCTTTAAATACTAAACAATAAGCTGAAAAAACCTAATTACGCAAGGAATAGTTAAATTACAAAAAAATCCAAATAAACTCAAAACTGGAAAAAAAACTTTAAAAGACCCAAACACATGTTTTCAGGCCTTTTTTGGCTTTAAACAGTGCCTCTCATCGCTATAGGCTATGAGTCTTGTAGGGCTCATCGAGAGTTTCGATTTGATATATTATGGGCGTCGAAACTCCAAACGAATCAAAAGTTATGATCAAAACAGAGTCAACTCTTCTTAGACTTGAATTTCTGACTGTGCTGATCTGCTAACTCAAGGTATCTCAACCATCAATATGTCATCTGATAACTCAACATCATTTGACTCGGATCCTCCTGCATCATTTGCCCCAGGTTGGAAGGAACTCATCCTCGAGTTCACAGTAACACCATCAGAATCTATAAAATAAGGACTCGGGTGTTTCACATTAAAGACATCAAAAGTCCTCAAATGACTGGGGAGGCACAGCCTGTAGGCGTTATTATTGATCTTCTGTAGTATCTCACATGGTCCAATCTTTCGCTCTTTAAGCTTATTATACTCTCCAACAGAAAAACGATCACGAGTTAATACTGCCCAAACAAAATCACCAACATCAAAAAGCACCTAGCGACGATGACTACTGGCCCGAGTCTTGTACTTGGCATTGCTCTCATGAATGGCTAGTTTCACTTGCTCATGGAGGCCCCGAAGATTTTCTACCATCTCATCTGCCTTAGGACTCAAACGACCTACACGTGGAATAGGGGCTAAGTCCAGCACCCCAGATGGATTCTGACCATAAACAATCTTAAATGGGCTCATTCCTGTAGTTATGTTCTTCGATCTGTTATAGGCAAATTCTGCTTGAGGTAACGCCAAATCCCACTTCTTTGGTTTAGTTCTTGCCAAACACCTCAAAAGGTTGCCCAAACTCCGATTCACCACCTCAGTTTGACCATCCGTCTAGGGGTGGTATGCACTGCTAAAATTCAAATATGACCCCAGTTTCTCCCATAAACTCCTCCAGAAATGACTCATGAACTTGGTGTCACAATATGAAGTGATTGATCGAGAAACACCATGTAAACGCACAATCTCCCTGAAATAGAGATAGGCGATCCGAGCAGCATCCATTGTTTTCCTACAAACTACAAAATGGGCCATCTTGAAAAACCTGTCAACCACAACCAAAATAGAATCCAAGGCCTAATGGATACGAGGTAAGCCCAACACAAAGTCCATACTGACATCGAACCAAAGGGCCTCAGGAACAGGCAAAGGAGTGTACAGACCCGCGTTAGTGAGAACTCCCTTGGACCGCTGACACACATAACAACGCTCCACATAATGAGCCACATCACTGGCCAATTTGGGCCAATAATAGTCAGAAGAGATCAGGGTCAATGTCTTATCTCGCCCAAAGTGACCCTCGTTATAAAGCTCACTAATAATCTGCTGCCTTAGTGAACAATCTGGAATGCACAATTGTAATCCACGAAACAGATAAACCATCAATTACCTCCTAAGTTATCCTCCTGAAGGAAGGATCTACTCCATACATATCAGTGAAAGTTTCAAACCTTGCAACTCTGGTGCTCATGGTGGTGAGAAGTAACGTACGACAGCTTAGTGCATTTGTAACACGATTCAAACTCCCTGTTTGGTGTCTCAGCGCAAACGTGAACTCCTACAAGTACGCCACCCACTTGGCATGCCATCTACTCAACTTGTGTTGGCCATTGATGTACTTCAGGGGCTCATGATCAGTGATAAGAATGAACTCCCTCTGTATTAGGTAATGACGCCAATGCTTTAGGGACTGAACTATAGCATAAAACTCCAGATCATAGGTGGAGTAATTTTCTTTGATCCCGATAGCTTCTCACTAAAAAAAGCTATGGGGCACCCCTCCTGACTCAAAACACCACCAATGCCAACCCCAGATGCATCACAATTTACCTCAAACACCTTTTCAAAATCAGGAAGTGCCAAGACTAGTGCCTCTGTCATCTTCGGCTTGACTAGTTGAAAACTGGCCTCAGCCTCCTCAGACCACTGGAAATCATGTCCCTTAAGACACTCTGTAATAGGGGCAATCAGGGTGTTGAAGTTTCTGATGAACCGACAGTAAAAGGACGCCAATCCATGAAAACTTCTAACATCATGCAAGGTCTTTGGTTTGGGCCACTCTAAGACCACATCTATCTTTGACTGATCTGCATGAACACCATCAGTAGACACAACAAAACCAAGAAAGATTACAGAAGTAGTGAAGAAAGAACACTTCTTCTGATTGACAAACAGGTGCTCTGTCCTCAACATATCAAAAACAACACGAAGGTGCTCAAAGTGTGACTCCCACATCGGGCTATATATGAGTATATCGTCGAAGTAAACTACAACGAATTTCCCCATAAAAAGTCATAAAACCTGATGTATAAATCTCATCAATGTACTGGGTGCATTGGACAGCCCAAAAGGCATGACCATCCACTTAAACAACCCATGTTGCGTCTTAAACGCTGTCTTTCACTCATCTCCGGGTCTTATTCTAATCTAGTGGTATCCGCTTTTAAGGTCAATTTTTGAGAAAACCATAGAACCGGATAACTGATCTAACACATCATCCAGGCATGGAATTGGGAACCTATATTTCACTATAATCCTGTTGATTGCTCTGTTGTCAACAAACATACGCCAAGAGCCATCTTTCTTTGGCACCAGCAGAGCAGGGACTGCACATAGGCTCATACCTTCACGGATATAGCCTCTCTCCAACAACTTTACCACCGGTCGCTGTAACTCTTCATATTCCTTGGGATTGAGGCTATAGGCCGGTCGATTAGGCAAGCTTGACCCTGGAACAAGGTCAATCTGATGTTGAATATCCCTCATTGGCGGTAGCCCAGGAGGAAAATCCTCTGGCATCAGGTCAGAAAACTTGCTAGCAGCTGCTGCACCTCTGCTGGTAAATCTGGGTCCACGCCTGCTATACTATTCCCACAAGACAGCAGAACATAGACCACTTCGCCATGCTCAATCTCCAATAAAAAGTTGGACATAGAAAGCAAGTTAGTATTATTGGCCACCGGGGTAGGAATGGTTCCTTCCCGACGAGGCGCCAACATAATCTTCTTCCTTTTGATGCTAAGGGAATATGTATTTTTTCGCCCATTATGAATAACGTTGCGATCGTACTGCCAAGGTCTGCCTAATAGTACATGACAAGCATCCATAGCCACAACATCACACCAAGCATTATCAAAATATTTCCTACCAATTGAAAAAGACACTAAGCATCGTCTATCTACTGTTACCTCACTTTCTTTATTCAGCCATGACAATTTGTATGGCTTGGGATGACGATCTATTTTCAACTGCAATTTTTGGACAGTCTCTTCAGACACTACGTTCTCACAACTGCCACTATCAATGATCATCTTGCAAACTTTATCTACAACTGTGCAGGTCGTGTGAAAAATATTGGTTCTCAACCAATCGTCCCCTAAATCGCCCTTGGGAGTCAATAGACTCTTGCGAACGACCAAAGTCTCATGGCCATCTCCATAAAGCACATCTCCATCTTCATCATCGTCATACACAGGCTCTCCAACCTCCTCAGTTTCATCTACCACGTCTTCCTCAATTAGGAGATTTTTGCCCTTCTGACTGGCAAGCTTCCTGCACTCAGTTGCTCTATGTCCCTATTCCCCACATCTAAAGCATCTAATATTAGGGTTAGAATTACCTTGTGGTTGTTGTTGGGTAGGACGAGATTCTTGAGGACAAACTGGTCGACTGCTTTGATCGTTTCTAATCACTGGCCTCTTGTTCTATTGTTTTTCCACAACAATTGCACGTTGGTATGCTTCAGAAACGGTCCACAGCGAGTGGAGACTGAGGACATCTTGCAGGGGCTGCCGTAATCCCCCCCAAATATCGCGCCACCATCTGCTCTTCCGTCTCAGATAAATCATTCCTGGCTATCAATTGATAGAACTCCTCCGTGTAATCATCAACTGATCTTGTGCCTTGCCTTAAAGAATGAAGTCGCTGAAACAAGGTTTGAGTGTAGCTGAAAGGAAGGAAGTGTCCCTTCATCTTCTCTTAATCAGTGATCTTGGTTTTGCCCTGCCTCTTTCGTGATCGCCTTAACTGTTCCCACCACGCAGATGCTCTGCCTTTGAGTTTGATAACGACTAGTTTCACTTTGACATGATCTGGGACTTTCTTATAATCAAAAATTTACTCCACTTCATTCAACCAATCGATGAATCCCTTGGCCTGTAATGTACCAAAAAACTCGGGCAGATCCACTCTGAAATCCAGGTCTCCACGACGATCCTCCTGACCATGGTGCTCCCAGAATTGAGCACGATTGTGATACGGGTTTTCAAAATTGGATTTGGAATCGTGATCTTCTATCTCACGATCACCAAAATCCTGCGCCATTAGACGCCAGGTTAACTTTGTAACTTGCCTCTGTAAATCCTCAATCTTTACATCCTGAACACTACAATCACGATGCGGGACTTCCTCGTTCGGAACCTACCCACGACAACCACGACCACGACCACCAGCCATTGAACTGATGAAATCTCACCCCAAGAAGATGCTGAAACTCTGATACCAACTGAAGCCGGATGGAATAGCGATTATTCTGCAGGCTAGTTTCAATAGATAATTCACAGAAAAAAACACAAAAGAATCATCCAAAAAGAACTGATTAAGTAGCCACAATCTTTATAAAATTAAAATAATGATAGTTAACCCTAAAACACATGAAAACATCCTTTAAATACTAAACAATAAGCTAAAAACCCTAATTACGCAAGGAATAATTAAATTACAAAAAAATTCAAATAAACTCAAAATTGTGAAAAAACTTCGGAAGGCCCAAACACACGTTTATAGGCCTTTTTGGTTTTAAAAAGTGCCTCTCATTGCCATAGGATGTGAGTCTTGTAGGGCTCGTCGAGAGCTTCAATTTGATATATTATGCGCCCCAAAACTCCAAACGAATCAAAAGTTATGATCAAAACAGTGTCAACCCTTCTTAGACTTAAATTTCTGACTGTGCTGATCTGCTAACTCAGGATATCTCAGTGCTATCAACGTGTCATCTGATAACTCAGCATCATCTGATTCAAATCCTCCTGCATCATGACTTTGGCTGTCACTGCTGTATTGATCTGGCAGATTGTAGTCATGCTAATACATAGAGAAGTCAGCTCTTGGTGTAGTCACAAGGTGGTTGTTGCAAAAGAAGGAGGAGCCTACTTCTCTTATAGCAGCAGCTGTCAAAGAGGCCCCAAAGTACAGCCCCTACAAATTTTGTATTTTTATTAGAAGAGGGTTGTACAATGAAGATGTTTTCGTAGGGCCTGAGAAAACAAACTTGGTCTTCATTGGCGATGGCATTCGAAAGGCAATCAATAAGTCCAACCGAACCATTGAAGATGTCCAAGATACTGCACAACGAGCCACCTTATGTGCGTGATAGGAATCGGATTATATTTCGTTATAGTAGGCGTAGATGTAAAAATTAGAAGTTATTTATCATTTTGCTTTTCAAGAACTTAGTTGTCATTTTGACTATTTATTTCTTATAGGTATTACTGTAAAAGTCTGTGTTGTTTATTTCAGAATTAATGTTGGTTTTATTGAGAAATAAACTCTATTTAATATTTATTTTTCACTTAATACGTTTAATTAAAGATTTGTAACGATGTTATATTGAAGGCAATAATAAAGAGAAGCAACACCAAATTTATGGAGACCAATACATCCCTCCCAAAAAATTCTTTTTTTCCTTGTGAAAGGATAATATTGGAACAATCCATATCGTTGGAAGATAAATAGAGACAAAACTAGTTTAGGAATCAATATTATTTTTTTTAACATTTTCTAAGTAGATATAATAAAATCTCGATATGCAGTGTCATGGGGCATACATAAAACTAGTAGTAATCAAAATGCAGGGATATGATTAGAGATCGTCAAAATGATACTACATAGATCTTCAAAATTTTTATTCTTTTGCCGAAGTTGAGTTGGGTCAGCGAGTGGTACTTCTAACTCATCGCTGCATTCTTCAACGGCAGTCAGGGCAGTCGATGCTTGACCATTGAGGCTTTTACCAGAGCTCAAGTGTTGCTTGGCATCGTCAAGGTCACGGATGGCATCACCATAACTTTTCGAACACGCCAAATATCGCGGCTTCAGCTGAGGTGTTGCCTGTTTAATGAGTTCTCCAATCATGGTGTAGGTTTCTTTGGCACTTGCAGATGCCAAGTCGATGGAGATTTGGGCGAGGATATTAACATCTGCCGTGGTAGTACGTGGATCGGATTTCAAAGATTGCAAGCAGAAAGGAGGATTAGTGGTCTGGGAGCACAGTTGTTCGAGGTAAGCATCTGTTGCCATCACTATTAGCCTTGCAGATGAGCATGAGGGACTAATGAAAACAAATACAAACACAAACACCAGTAGAAGAGAAACCTGCGACTGCGAGGAAGGACTACCCAAACTCATTTCTTCTCCACTCCTTTTCTATCACCTGGAGTACTGGAATATGATCAAAGAAGGGGACAGTTAAATAGTAGTTCAGATTTCACAAGGTAACTAAAGGTAGGACATTGATTATTCTTTTTTTTGGTAAACATTTTAGCAATTATTTAAGTGCTAAATTTAGCAGTATAACCTTACATACAGGTCTTGACAATATTAATTTCTCAACAGCTAAGATTTCGCTGGGTGGATCAGTTTTCTATCTGACCAACCTCATTTACAGTTAAAATTACCAACATTGAAAACCCAAAGCTATAATTTAGAAAAAGTCCTATTATACCAATATCACCAAGGACGGGTAATAGTTGATATTATTGCATCATGTATGGTAAGTGTATGTAACCTTTTACCAAAAAATAAAATGTTGGTCAGTACTAAATAAGAAATGGTGTCAAAGTCGGAATCTGATCAAGGTAGTGATCACAGTTGTCAAAATCGTACTATTATTGGTGTCATCCACGATTCAATTGTAGAAAGATCCACATCTTAGAAGGTATCAAATCGGGAGTAACTTGATTGATCCATGCGATTTGCGTGTTTTTGGAGGTTTCAAGTCCATCAGGGGACAAGCCAAATATCAAAACATTTTTAGAAATTTTTTTTCTTTTCTTTTCTTCATTGAAATTATTGTCCAGATACACTTGTGAAGGCATTTAAGATGAAATCCACCTTTTCTTTTTGGGTAAGTAAATCAACCACACCCCATGAAGAGGAGGACAGACATTAGAAAGGTTCTTTGACAGCATAATATCCTTGGTTTGTCCAAGAACCTATCATTTTGGTAGAGAGAAATTCAAGGCGGAAAAAGGACACATAAAGGAAACATTATATTTGTTATACTCCCTGCCCTAGAGAGACAAAGTGCTGCAAAAATATGCTAATATCACCTACTCGAAGCACCAAAATTCTGCAATGCATAATAAAAGGCTCAACACTGGAATGATGAACCATTCCTGGAGAAAAAACACAGGTAGTAACCATTATCATGCCCCATGCTAATTTATGTACTGTTGTAATAACAGAACATGGGAAGATCTTATCTATATAAAGTAGTCTCTTTTTTTTTTTTTTTTTTTTTTTTTTGTGGGGGGGGGGGTGTTCCAAAGTAAGTGAAGTCTAATTTGAGCAAATAGGAATCCACCCACAACCAATCTCAAAACCATGCCAGAAGTTCCCCCATCAAGAATATATTTCAAGAAGTGCTGGGCTGGTATATTTAAAAACTGTGACAGTTTTATCAACCTGAAATTTAAATCAGTCATGGGTGAAAAAGGTATACAGGATAGTGCAATATAATCTTGAAGTTAGCCAGAAGTAGGTCTCCCATACAAACAAATACTCTACTCAGAAAGAAGATGTCGTAATTGAACTCTTGGTTCTCCAAGCAGTAATCCTTAATACCAAAAGATCAAAAAGAATAGGAACAACCATAAACGCCAATCACAGATAAGGGCTAATCTCGTAGTGGATAGTGTTAAGCCTAAGATTCAAATGCTTGCAGTCATGGCTCTCTATTGAATTACTAGCCAGAAAATTTTCCTCTTATTCATCAGAGTTAGTTCCATCTACCATCTTAATCACTGTTACGCTGCTATCTCCTAATTATCACTGTTCTACTAAAACAAAATGAAACACCATTATCTTTCATAGTAGACATAGTATTTTCAACTGCCATAACTGTGCATCACTGCAGTGGGATCAATTCAACGTGCATTTCTCATTCTTATTAAGCACATTAAACAAAGCATTCAAATGAAGTACCGTATCCCAAAAGAAGGGTGAAAAAGAAGAAAAGAGATTTCTGTTCAACCACTTTATCTACTCAAGTGACAGGCATGAATAAGAAAGCCCTTACTAAGTTGTGGATAACTCTCAAAAATATAACAGGAGAAGAATAACAAAGATACCACATCATCTATATGTGAATTGGCTTGTCATAAGTGGCCATTGCAGCCTCCTTCAATGCCTCACTCATTGTTGGATGTGCATGGCATGTGCGCGCAATGTCCTCACTCGATGCCCCATAAGTCAAGGCCAGAACTGCCTCATGAATGAGCTCCCCAGCATTTGGTGCCATGATGTGGACACCCAATATCTTGTCGCTCTCCTTCTCAGCTAGTATCTTCACAATTCCTTCAGCATCATCAATTGCCTTGGCTCTACTGTTTGCCATAAAGGGGAACTTCCCAACACGGTAATCAACCCCAAGTGTCTTCACCTGCTCCTCAGTCTTCCCGACAGATGCCACCTCTGGGTGTGTATAAACAACACCAGGTACCAAATCGTAGTCTACATGGCCTTTCTTACCTGCTATGAACTCCACACAGGCAACCCCATCCTCCTCTGCCTTGTGAGCCAACATTGGCCCCGGAATTACATCGCCAATGGCATAAACTCCAGGTACATTTGTAGCAAATCGTTCATTAACTAAAATACGGCCAGCCTTGTCAGTTTCAACTCCTATCTTGTCCAACTCAAGTCCTGATGTAAATGGGATTCTACCGGCAGACACAAGAACAACATCAGCTTCAAGAGTGCTCTGATCACCACCTGCTGCTGGTTCAAGAGTCAACTTCACACCATCCCCTGAAGTATCAACTGATACCACCTTAGTTTTGAGCATGAATTTCATCTTTTGCTTCTCCAGGGTACGTTGAAATTGTTTGCGGATTTCTCCATCCATCGTTGGAACAATGTCTGGAGCAAATTCAACCACAGTGACCTCTGAGCCAAGCCGGCCCCAGACAGAGCCCATTTCAAGGCCAATGTAGCCAGCTCCAATGACCACAAGTTTCTTAGGAATTTCTGCCAGAGCTAAAGCTCCAGTTGATGATACAATCCTCTTCTCGTCAATGGTGATCCCAGGTAAACTTTTAACATCAGACCCAGTGGCAATTATTATACTCTTGCCTTTCACTACAGTGCTCCCACCTTCAAGGGTATCAACCGAAACTTCAGAAGGCGAAACGAACTTGCCATAACCTTTAACATAGTTTACTTTGTTTTTCTTGAATAGACCTTCAATGCCACGTGTCAGGTTAGCCACAGCTTTATCTTTCTGGGCCAACATGGCAGGTAGATCAACCTCAACAGAAGGAAACTTCACACCATGACTGGCAAATGAATGCTTGGCCTCATGATACATGTGGGAGGAATGAAGAAGTGCCTGCACAGAAATTTAGATTATGTAGAGTTTAATAAGACACAACGAAAGTTTGATAGCCAGCTAGTGCATAAAATACTAGTAGTTCATAAGCCTTTTGTATAATCATGTGCGATTATCAAAAAAATGGATAGGCCTTCATTTATTTCTTTTGGGGTGGGGGGGAGTTTTATAGTTTTGGCTGGGGAGGAGAACTGTAGAAGGACGTGATTTCACCAAGCACTAGCCAAGCATATGTTAATACAAGGAAGCCAACGATTCAAAGAAAGTAAAACTACACAATACTTCAAGCCACTCTTTAAGTTATCATTTTAGAATACATTGTGCTTCCACAATAAGTACAGCAATTATCAACCCTTCCTACTTCCAGGTGAAAGTAAAATAGAATTTGGGACCCCCACCTCCAAAAAAAAAAATTGTGTATCACCACCATGTGTTTGTTAATATCTACTCAAATCCACTAAATTCTTAAAGGAAAAAAAAACAAAGGACACTAATCTTCCAAGAACAATGATATTTTCAACACCTACGCAACTTAGAATGCCCTGTTTTGGAGTGACCAATGTGTTGTGCAATTGGGAGAGAACAAATCTATGTCACTGAAATTCGTGAATATGGGCATTACATCACGAATTAATCCTTGCAAAAGCCATAAATTGCGTCATTTGTAGTTTTATATGTCTAGCACGTATTTAAATAAACAAAGGAGTATCAAATCTGAAGTGAAAAGCTGCAGCTGACGGATAAATTATTTTTCACTCTGTCTAGCTGAAGTGCCGTAGTAGAGCTACTTTACTCAGAAACCTACTTCAAAACCATCAAGCATCAGTCATGAAGTTATCACTCCTTCTCATCACATACCCAAATAAGCACTTCTTTTAGGTGATCATCACACCACATTTGTACCACTCAAGAAAATGGAATTTTAATAACCAAAAAAAAAAAAAAAGATTGTTGATTGAAAGGAAAAAAATTATATTGAATCGAAAATCAGTGCTTGCCTCGTAAAAATGTATACCGGCCCAACTGAACCATGTTTGTGCTGAAAATTAATGTTTAGCACTGGATTTTTTTTTTTAAAGAATCACTGTTTAGTGCTAAAAATTTATGATATCTTTTCATTCCATAGTCATTAAATAATGAAGAAAAATCAGCCATGATTCAGCAACTATTTGCGTTTCTATGAATTACTGAGAAATTCCATTCACATGCCACTGATAAAATCATAAATTTGACAAATTAACTTGTATACGTACATATAAGCATGATCCTGTGTCCAACCAATCTTCAATTACTTCCATAAAAATCAAGACTTTTTAAGTTGACATACAAACAGTAACCACAACTTAACCAACTCCAATACATATTCATCAAACACACAACGAAATCAAATATACACAACGGCCAATAATCAGAAACCAATTAGATCTGGCAAGTCGGTAATTCAAATCAAACAATACAAATATACATCATATCAGATATAAATAAATAACAAAACACATTCATACGGACGAGGGGGCGAGGATATAAAAATAGACTACCTTAGAAGGAATACAACCGACGTTGAGGCAGGTGCCACCGAGAGCACCACGCTTCTCGATACACGTGGTCTTGAGGCCTAGCTGAGCAGCCTTAATGGCGGCCACATAGCCGCCAGGACCACCGCCGACGACCACGACGTCGTTCTCCTCAGATCCCGCCGAAGCGAAACCTCTGGTTAGAGAGAGAGAGTACTTGGAATTGGTGTGAAGATGCTTCGAGAGAAGCGTAGATGCCTTTCGTCTGGCAAAGCTGGTCATTGCCATTTTCGCTTCCAATCAATCGGGTTAGGTCTTGGTGTAAAAGACTCAGCTGGGTCTCAATTCGAGTCTGAAGATTAATTGAGAGTCGGCTTTTTATTAATTTATTTATCTATTTTTGTCTGTTTAGTTATTTTTTTTCGTTATTGTAGCTGGGATCTGTTGTAGCTACGACCCATGAAGTAGTTAGTCAGAATGAATTGGCGCCGTTTAACTTTGTCCCTCCATCTGATGATTTGTTTGGTGAGGACTAGAGCAAGAGTAAATATTGAATGTAATTATGACATTAATCATCACCATCGTGTGGTATTATTATTTAATAAAAAATACAAGTAAAAAGATTTACACTTCTTTACCTAGTATAACAATTATATTAAATGGAATACAAAACTCCACAAAATGCAATAATCAGCTGAAAAAGTTTGTTACTGCCCTTTAAATCTATAAAACACAAAGCTCAAGTTTCAACTTCATTTGGACTTTTGAGTTCATCCAAATAACGTGTCAAGTTTAAGAAGTTCATCAAAATTACCAGCCAAATTCAAGTAATTCACAATTGGACTTTACTTTAGAGATCATCAAAATTACAAAAAATCACAAAATATACGAGTCAAAGCCCAAGTAATTCACTGCTTGATTTCACTGGGCAGGTTCACATACTTACTTATTCAAGATGATGATGTTTGACAAAGTTACGTTTAGGACACAAACAAACACTATTGATCTTGTTCTTGTCTTGCTTGTCTTAAAGTTAGGGAATCCATCAGTTTATGGCGTTGGGCGTGCCAGCATGCAGAGATTGTTGTTTGAGAATATGTGTGACTGGGGATTTTATTAGCATAAAGTGCAAGATATTCCGATATTTTACCACTGGTTGCTAGAGCTTTACATCAGAAAATTGTGTCCTCACACATCTCACCCATCTTATTGTTTGGTGGAGAGAGGTTATAGCCTGATGAGGATGATGAGCACGGTCAGTTATCCACACGCCACTCAAAGTTCACTGTCACAACACCCTCAAACACAAATAACAGAGACAATATGCTGGAAACAAATTGAACTGAGATGTGTTATTTATATATCACATTCACATAACAACATTAAAGTAACTGTAAAACGGGCTACCTCAATGAATCTAATCGCCATTGAAAGCAACCAATATTACAACAAAACTGCTGGCTGCTTTTTCTCACTAATCTGAAGCAGCAGCCATAAACAGAAACAATCCTTTCATTAAAATAATTTGAATATATACACTCTGCAATTGTACATTTTCTTGGCCAAAAATTAATATGATTTCGCATTTAGTTGCCTTCTAGTAAGCTTCGCAACTTGTTCTGGGCCGCCTCAGACAGACTGAAGCACCTCAACCTTGGCCTCTGCGAAGGAACTGAATCTCGACAAACAGGGGAAGTGAAGCACACAACAATGGCAGTGAGGTTATCGTCGGTTTGAAGGCACAATGCCTGATTAACTAGTTCTTTGGCACACTGCCGTGGATCATCATGTTGCCTTAGCTCATGCCGAACAAGGCAGACTGCTTCCTGATTTGACATAACATCCCATATACCATCGCAACAATGATCAGGAATTCATCATCCTCCGTTAACATTATTTGTTGAACATCTGGCTCTGCAGTGAGAGGTGATGAAGACCCAATGGGAAGCTTCATATACCAGTCCCCAAGGGCACGGGTGACTGCAAGTTCACCATTAAGGTACCCATACTCGATGGAACCGCCTAACTCTTCCACCCTTGTTCTTTCTGGTAAATAAGTAGGCCTATGATCTTGAGACATCTGCAGCGCAACTCCTTTCCTACAAGAGACTGCACGACAATCACCAGCATTTGCCACAGTAGATGCTTGCCAAGTACAAGGGCAGTCAGTGCTGTTGTTCCACAAGAGGTGGGAATACTGCAATCATTAGCCATGGCGTGGTCAGCAAGTAAAAATGCTTTTGCGATGAGAATTCTCCAAATGTTCCAAGAAAGCTTCATCAATATCAGATGTTTGTGGCAAATCGGCATCTTCAAAGAACAATCTCATAGCATTGTTCTTGACATAAGCTGCTGCGTCAGAGCCCCATGACCATCAAAAACAGCCATAAAAGGCACTTGGATGAGGCCACTTTGTATTGTGAACCCAAGTGGGCCGATAGATCATCAACTCTATGTGTTCATCTTCATTGCATCTTCGAGGTCCAGTGTCCGTGTGGCTACCAGAGCGAATGCTTGGAAAAAAACTTTGTGTTGGTCGTCTCAATGACTGCAGTTGGAATACTAGTTGAGCAGCTAACAACCTGATAATCCAGAACAAAAGAAAAAGTAAGCCGCGTCCAAGTATATCCCAAGTCTGAGTAAAGCTAAGACCAGAAAGAGAAAAAAAACTGTTGTAACAAGTTCTTCAATTCCTTATGAAGTTGATTATATATTTAACAATGAAAACAAGAAGAAGCTGATTACATAGTTTAAGGTTTCTGTTCAGCCAAAAAAAAAGCATCATGGTGAAAATTACCAAAGAAAAAGGCAAACATGCCATCATCCACAAATCAGAAGAACGAACAATTTCTGCAGCAAAACTAATGCAAGCAGTATGAATGTGACCATCAGAAAACTTAAACCTAATTTTAAAAATATCAAGATCAACTCAAGAGATATTATGCCTCGAAAAATCCCAATTATGCAAGTAACACCAATAAAAACGTGTTACCATCAGGAAACATTAGATTTCCAAGAATAATCAAATCAAAAACAAAACCAAAACACTATTGCACCTAGAAAAATTCCAATTTTTCAAAACAGTTATTCATTCCAAGCATCTTCAAATCTAGATGCACGTATGTCTACTGTGCAATAAAACACAAAAATCAATTAAAAAGTAGACATCAAAACCCTAATTTAATCAAGGAAAGGAATTTATGGTTAATAC
>CAUOFW020005451.1:0-27144 GCA_963454935.2 Ilex paraguariensis
GAATGGATGGTGCCCGAATCTGGTATCTCGTTACTCGCTAAGTAGGAAAGTCACGAAAAGACTCGGGATATCTATAAACTCAAACAAGAGGGGACAAGTACACTAAATTGCATACCCTGCCACCCCTGCAAATGGCTTCTATATCAACAGAAGATTTCGAAGGCTTTGAATCCAGGATGTCAACTACAAATGAAGTTATGGAGGCTTTGAAGGATGGTGAGATCAGAATGATTGGGATATGTGGTATGGGTGGAGTAGGTAAAACAACATGATGGTAGAAGTTGCCAAAAGAGCACAGATTGAGAGATTATTTGATGAGGTTACCATGGCTACTGTGTCCAACAATCAAGACTTGATAAAATTTCAAGGTGACATAGCAAACATGTTGGGTTTGAGCCTTGAGAAGGAAACCAGCCTTCGTGCAAGAGCAGACAAACTTTGTACAAGATTGTCAAATGGCAAAAGAATTCTTGTAATATTAGATGATGTTTGGGAAAAATTGATTTGAAAAAACTTGGAATTTGTTTTGGAGGTGGCCAAAAAGGGTGCACAATTGTATTGACTTCTCGAAACGAACGTGTTTGTATTGAGATGGGATCTCAAAAAACATTGTAGTCCAAGTCCTACCTAAAGACGAAGCATGGAATTTTTTTAAGAAGTGACGGGAATTACCAATAACATCCCTGAGCCACAGTCCATAGCAAAAGAGGTTGCAAATGAATGTGGAGGTTACCTCTTGCAATTGTAACTCTCGCCGAGGCACTGAAAAGTGAAAAGGAGCATTCGTGGAATAATGCACTTCGAGAACTACAGAGGTGTAATAGACTGCCAGAAAAGGTTCAAACCAGTATAGAGTTGAGCTACAATCTGTTGAACAAAGAAGAAGCCAAGTCATTGCTTCGACTTTACAGTTTATTTCCGGAAGATTCTGATATTCCTCTTGAGTGTTTGGTTAGATATGTGGTAGGACTATGTTTGTTTGAAAAAATTGATACTGTGGCAGAAGCAAGAGACACGGTGTACTCATTAAACGATCAACTCAAAAGTCGTTACTTGATACTCCCCTGTGATAAAGAGAAAGTGAAATTACATGATGTTGTACGCGATGTATGCATATCAATTGCATCTAAAGGTAGGGAAGCATATTTGGTAAGGTGTGATGCAGGACTGAAAGAGTGGCCACAAGAAGATACATTCAAACATTACTCAGCCATTCATTGATGTTCGACCAATTGGACAAGTTTCCTATTGGATTAGATTGTCCGAACCTCAAGCTTTTACAGGTGGAATGCAAGTTTGATCCACGATACGACTGTACTAATGAGAGTTGCACCAGAGTTGACTCAATAGATTTTTTTGTAGGGATGAAAGAACTCAAAGTTGTTGATTTAAGATCAATGTTCCTTCTGCTTCCACCACAACCACTCAAATCTTTGCAAAATATTCGAACATTGTGTTTGGATTTTTGCCGGGTGGACACTAACACATCTCCATGATTGGAAGCCTAAAGAGCTTGAGAATTCTCAGCTTTTTTCAATCTTGCATTGGGAATTACCGAGTGAAATTGGACAACTTGAGCATCTACAAATATTGGATTTGAGGTTTGTGGAACGCCCTGAAAGCATTTCACCGGATCTTTTGTCCAAGCTGGATAAACTTGAAGAGTTGTATGTAGGCAGTTTTCTATTTCATCAAACAGAAAATGACAAGAATTCTAGCATTGCAAAGTTGAACTCAATGTCTTATCTGAACACTTTAGATATTCGCACAAGTGTAACTGCTGTGCTAAAATTGAAACACTTTCGTTTTGATAACCTGAGAAGATTTTGCTTAATAATTGGTTCTCTTTTCCCAGTCCGTCGGGTGGAAAACTTTTTCATGTGGAATTCCATTGGACTTGGCTTCGGTCGGTCGGAAGGCTACAGGTTACAAAACAGTTGAGTCTCTATGGTTGTGACCTGGGTATGCTTTATGATTTTGGGATAAAATTTTGCTGAAAAGCTCCAAACATGTCTCGTTTGACAGACTAAAAGGCTTGGGAAGTAATATTTTCGATGCCCTTGATGTAGATGATTCGGTAAGCTGGGAGGAACTAAGTGTTTCTCATTGTGATGAGCTCGAATATCTTATTTGTAGGGATATTCCGGCGGAGACCTTTGCCTTTGGAAAACTGCAAATGTTGAAGCTAGAGTACCTACCTGCAATGAAGGGTCTATTTCCAGAGTCCATGGTCAAATGTTTGGTGCAACTCCAAGAACTACATCTATTTCGGTGTAAGAAAGTGGAATACATTGTTGCAAAGGAAGGAGGAGAAGATGAAAAAGATTCTAAAACCATCGTTTTCCCAAAACTGAAGTACTTGCGTTTGGAAGATCTGGACATGCTTAGAAGCTTTTGCTCCAACTCTGATATTTTGTTCCCCAAACAGGTGTGCTTCTCTTTCTTGAATATATCTCCAAAATTACTTTAACACAACACTGACATGTTTTTACTTTATTTTGATTTGTTTGTACACATCACACCTCAGCCTTTAGTGGGAAACAACTTAGAAATGAACATGTTTGTGAGAAGGCAAGAATAAACAAATTTATTTTCATCTGTGAAAAAACAAATAATTTAGGGAAAAGGTTTTTTGTTAAAGATGAAGGATACTTTAGAAATGAATACCTTAACTTGCTGATACTTGTAATGCATTTATGATTAAAGAAAGCAATAGAAAGTAAGAAATTCTAGTGGGCGAAGGAATTTCACCACCACACAAAAATAGTTTCTCTAAATTGGGATTTTGCAATTCACCATCATTACGTCATCTCTGTTATCTCTCACTCTCTTTATTTCTCTTTATAAACAAAATTAATACTATTTGAACCTAAAAATTTGACTTAATTTGCTGACATAATGATGTAACTTCATAAGAATCATTGGATTAATACCAAATTCTAATGTTTGATGGGGTCTACAGTAAATCCAAAAGTCATAGTGAATTTGATCAACAAATTATGTTAATAAATTAACTCCCAATAACATTGCTCTATAAACAATAGACACTCTCCCTCTTTTAAAAAAAAAACTACAAACGTACACACATACTCTCCCCCACTTCCAAGTTATTTTTTTTAACGAACCTACTTGGTTCTTTGGAGATTATTACGAATTCTATTGCGTTAGTACTTAATCAAAATTCTTAATTTTTTTTATAGAATTAGTTGTTAGAATGGAACAATAAATATACTTATGCATATCATATTGCATTTGTTAGAAATGTTAATTTATTTGTTATAAAATGGTATTACAAACATGTGACTAGCAATAGATATTATATATGCTTCTTGTGAAAAAAAAATAGTCAATTACCCTTGAGGTATGTCACCTAACTTTTTTTTTTTTTTTTTATGTTGATCGTAAAATGCTGTGGCGACTAAGTTTTTTGAAAAAGAGAATTTATTTAATTATTAAAATGTTGTTAACAGTGGCAAGGCACACATGGGCCAGGGGGCCCAGGCCCACCTTATTATTATTATTTTTTACCTATGTATGTCTTGTATATTTTTTTTAATATCTTCAATTGTGCCCACCCTGATATCTTTAAATAAATAAATAAAATTGGGTCCCTTGGGAGAACAATCTCTTGGAGTCAATAATAAAAAAAAAGAAATTTATAATAAAAAAGTTTGGCCCACTCTATTCTCAAGTTCTGCCCAAAAGCATTAAAGCAAACAAAGCCCCAGTAATCAATGAAGTATCACGCGCCGTAGCCTTCAAATTTTGGTATTGATATTACAAGTTATGACTTTGATATTGATATTTTCATCACATCCCTTATATACTTAACCTCATTTTTTTGTAAACGGCTATAATTAACCTCTTTTTTGTAATTTTTTTTTGTTTGCATAGATATTGTATACTTACTTTTGGTACTTCTATGTTTAATCAATCTTTAAGTATCAAGTATGATGTAAAAAAATAAAATGTATCACATTATTTTTACTTATTAGAGGACAAATAGTTAGAGTGTGCCCACCTTTTAACATATTTTTGGCTCCGCCACTGGTTATTAACAAAAATTTCAAAACACCAAATAGTACTAAAACAAGTGATTGATGGTTTTTTGTTTTTTGTTTTTTATGATTAGAAAGACAATATTGATGATACAATTAATTGAAGGGAATTCAAATATTAACACGTATTTGATAAGTTATAATTTTACAAATGTTAGTGCCCCTCAATAGGACATCATAGGAGAAACAAGTTTAACACAAACAACCATGATAGCATGTGGTTCAAAAGAAAAATATGATAATTAATATAGCACAAAGACGAAATAGAATTCATGTAATCGACTCTAGTTTAAACAACCCTTTGTTGGGTTAAAATTTTTAATCCAAATATGCCTTTAGCATCCAATTATTGTTTTGGAATTAGATTCCAATCATATTAAAGAGGATTGCATAGTTACCTATGAAAGTGGTTTACATTTTTATATTGATCAGTACTTTTGTTTAATCTTATTGACCCTCCTTAAAAGTTGATATTTTTGCCAAAGCTAAAAATCATTTACTTCAACATGGTTTTTTTATGAATATTGAAGATACTAAAAATAAAAAACAAAAAGAAATGGAAAATTAGAGGGTTTGGTAAAAGTTAGTCAGGATAAAAATTCAGAAGATCGTGAGTGAAAATTAAATAAATTAAAAAGACTTATTTTCAAATATCATTTGTCAAAATTTAATTGAAAAATGCTACCCTAAAGTGCAACTTGTCCGCAACATGTAGAGGGTTTGATATATGTTGAAGTTTTATTGAATGAAGCTCCTTTTTTTGTTCTGTGCTATGTGTAGTTAAGTGCTATTGGACATACATACAGTTTATCATGATCACTTACTTCAAAACTTTAAATAATCGCAGGTTTTTCTGCCTAACTTGGAGAAACTATATCTCCAACGAATCAGTGTGGTGCACATAGTAGACTACCAAATGCAAGGATGGTCCTTCCACAAACCAAGAGGCTTGGATGTGTCGTATTGTGAAAAGGTTTTCAATGTTGTTGCACCTGGTCAGCAAAAACTATTTCCAAATCTTGAATTCCTTCATGTCGATGATTGTTGCGAACTGGAAGCGGTGTTTAACTTCGAGGGGTTAACAACTAGGAGAGATCATGCTGAAGTCACACTTGGTCAGTTGGAGTTGATGAGCCCCGATTCGATTGGGTCAGACCCAAGTAATTAAATAAGCCCAAATTTGTTACATGGCAGTTCAAACTTAGTTCATGGATTCGGCCTATACTAGAGTTCAAGGAGTCCAAGAAGATTAGCGTAAGTGGAGAGTAATTATCGAGATAGTCACTCTCAAATATCAAGGATATCTTTAATTGTACATATCCTTAATTGTAGTTATCCTCCCCATAGAACTAGTATCTTTACCCTCACGTCATCGTCTTAACCAAAGTTTTGTGCCTATAAATGTAAGCTCTCTCTATATGAGAGGAACATCTCTAGATCTCTCTACACACCCCTCTCATAGCTATTTCTCTCTCTTAGTTATCATATCTCTCCCAGAGCTCATCTTTGTTCGCTCTCTCTCTCTCTCTCTCACCTACTACTTCATCAATAAAGAACATTGGCTACCGTTGTTATCTTTAAAGTTGAGTAAATCACCTTAACCGAACTACTATATATCTGTGTGTTGACTCAGTATTTATCTTTTACTATTAATTGCTTATTGATTGTCTCATTAATTACCCGAAATCACATACTCGACTGTTGATTGTGCATAAGCCTGTTTTGTGTATCATCAGTTTGACACCGTCTGTGAGAAACGACTGAGTTTTTTATTAACTTGCTACTATCTTTCAAATCCATAGCAATCACGACCAGGTCGATGAATCAACAACCAGAGGACAACAACCTAACACGCCAAGAAAAGGCTCAGGCTCTGCCTCTGCCTGTATCTGCAGAATCATCCACTGTGCAACTCCCATAGTCGGGCAATAGCTTTTAGAGATCATGCAGTTGTTGGTAAACCAAAACCAGTATATTATTTAGTTTATGCTCGCCTCGGGAGGCATCGACCCTCATCCTATAGGAGGAACACCACTCTCTTCAATAGGAGAAGTACCACAACTTCTCTACTTTGGGCTCTAAGGCGCCCCCCAGCGCCAAGGCATCCCCATGCAGAGCCAGGGCACCCCTCGCCAGGGAGTCCCTCCTCAGCATACAGGTGCCTCACATGTTCCCCCTCCTCATGTACCTGCTCCACATGCTACCAACTATCTTAGGCAGGAGGATGATGGAGAGAACCAGTATATTGATCATGAAAGCCACTACAATGATCTAACGGGGAATATCCCCAACTAAGGGGATGAGAAGATCAAGGAAGTGTAAAACAAGCTTGGCGATGCCCTCAAAGCCATTAAAGCATAGGCACTGGAGATGGTGGATTATTTGGTAAGGCGCATGGATACACCGTTTGTTGCGGATGTTGTCAATTACCCCTACCCTCAAAATTCAAGATGTCTGTCATCGAGATCTTTGATGGTACCAAGGACCCTCTAGATCATCTTGACACATACAAATCTCTCATGCAACTCTACAACATGCTTGATTAGATCATGTGTAGAGTCTTCCCCACCACCTTGAAGGGGTCTGCTTGACAATTGTTTGCGAAGATCAAACTCTCTTCTATTCACTCATTCGCAGAGTTGAGCAAATCTTACTTCATTAGGGGACGCTGACATTAGAAGCCTGTTACCCAATTGCTCACCATCAAGCAGGACCAGGATGAAGGCCTTAGGAGCTACTTGACTCGTTTTAATGAGGGGGCTCTCCAAATCGAGGAGACATATGATAAGATAACCATGACTGTCTTTTATTGCAAGTCTGCGCTCCTCTAGTTTCATATTTTTTGTCCTGAAGAAGCCGCCCTCTAGCATGCTTGAGCTACTGTCAATGACACAAAAGTACATGAATGTAGAGGACGTCACCAATGCCAGACGAGGTGAGTCCTCTCAAGGAGGATGGAAAAGGAAGGACACCCTTGAGTAGGGGTGTTCAAATTTCTGATTAGCCTCAATTTTCTACCCTACTCGACCCTATTGAACGGCTAACCGAAAAAATCAGATAAGAGTGCAGAAGAGTTTTTGGTCTTTCAATTAAATTGGGTAGAAATGCAGAATAACCATTAATTTTAGTATTCCTACCTTACCCTACCCGTATTAATATCTCTAACTAGATGGTTTGAACTTAAAATAATTGTTATTATATTTGTGCAACAATTATGATGCATTGATGTTTATGATTTCTTGTGTTTTATTGTAATTGTTGTTGTAATTGTTTTAGATTTTAGTGTTATTAAATTGGTGAATGTTAGTTAATTGAATTGTTAAAATAATTCAAAAATTAATAAATATAAAAGTGTTTACCAATTTTTTACTCGATTAATTTGACCAAAAATCAGGTAGGAATACTACACTTGATTGGGTAGGGTAGGTCAAGAAATTTTTTTTTCACAAAGTATTGGGTAGGAAGACATAAAATTATATTTCCTATCTGTAGGGTAAGGTGAACACCCCTACCCGCAAGGACAAGCAAGAGGCAGAGAACAAGAGAAAGAGGACAAAGAGAGTCTCTGTCCCACACCCCAGAGAGAACGACAGGCTTTCATGCCGCTCAATGCCTCGGTGGAGCACTTCATGTTCTTGATACAAGACGATCCTACGTTTTGCTAGCCTAAAAAAATGAAGTTTGCCTCGAACGGAAGAAATCCAAGTAATTATTGTCGCTTCCACTGTGACCATGGCCATGACATTGACAACTAATTTGAGTTAAAAAAGGCAGATCGAAGAGAATATTCAGCGTGGTTTGTTACAACAGTATGTGGCTGGCTGAGGATAGGCCCCATCTTTGGGTAGGAATCAGGAGGATCGAGAGCGCTAGCAACCCCTTGGAGAAATCTAGATAATCTCTGAAGGGTTAAAAGAAGGAGGTAACTCCAACTCTGCTAGGAAAGCACACACCATGAAAGTCAGGCAGGTAGAGTCACAAGACTCTCGCCCAACAAAGACACCCTGGCACAGGGACGAGGAGATCATCATCTTCTTGGACAAGGACCTCGAGGGAATCCAAGCCCCTCACAATGATTCTGTAGTCTTAGCCATGATGGTAGCCAACTATCAGGTTAAGAGAATTCTAGTTGACAGCGGCAGCTCAACCGATATCCTATTTATACTAGCCTTTGACAGCCTTCACCTTAGTAGAGAGAAAGATTGCAACTCGTCAGGACTCCCCTTGTTGGCTTATCGGGGGAAAGGGTTTACCCCTTGGGTTCCATCACTTTGTCAGTCACAGCAAGGACAACACTAAGAAGTTTCACCATCATGGTGAACTTTATTGTACTAGACTGTCCCTCTGCCTTCAATATTATTCTTAGACACCCTGCCCTCAACGCCTTAAGGAAAGTGTTGTCCACCTACCACGTGCTCCTCTATTTCCCAACCACTAGTGGGATTGGAGAAATCAAAGGAGACCAGGTCTGTACTCGGGAATGCTACGTGGCCTCTATGAGGGCCTGAAGGCCATAAGAAACCCTCCAAGTCAAAATATCAGACCCTCGGGATGACATTACCTTGGAGAGAGGAGAACCAGTAGAAGAACTTCAGCCAATAGAGCTGGATGAAAGCCTTTCTGAGAGGAGAATTTATATTGGCTCCTCACTTTTTCAGGAGCAAGCATCCAATTTGGTAGACTTCTTCAGGCGGAACATGAATGTCTTCACTTGGTCCCACAAATACCTGGAGAGCATCAACCCCGAAATGGCCTCCCACCAACTTAATGTTGATCCCATGTACAAACCCGTCTGCCAGAAGCTAAGGAATATGAGTGTTGAGAGAGGCCAAGTTATGGAAAAGGAATTGGAAAAACTATTGAAAAATGGGTCAGTAAAGGAGGTAGCCTACCCAAATTGGCTATCAAACATAGTGATGCTTACGAAGGCCAATGGAAAGTGGTGCCTCTTTATGGATTTCACGGAGATTAATAAAGTCTGTCCCAAAGACAACTATCATCTCTCATGCATCGATCTCCTTATTGATGCCACTGTGAGACACATGCTCCTAAGTTTTTTGAATGCTTACTCCGGGTACAACCAGATTAGAATGTTCTCTCCAGACCAGCAGAAAACCTCATTCATCACCCCGAACGGCACCTACCGCTACATAGTGATGTCCTTTGGACTCAAGAACACCAGAGCCACATATTAACGCCTCGTGAACAAATGTTCGAGGCTTAGATTGAGAAGACCATGGAATTCTATGTGGACGATATGTTGATGAAGAGTATGGCCGCGACAGACCATGTGACACACTTCTAAGAGACCTTTGATGTACTAAGAGCCTATAGGATGAAGCTAAATCTTGAAAAATGTGCCTTTGGCATTAGTTCAAGAAAATTCTTAGGTTTTATGGTCAATAAAAGGGGCATTAAGGCTAACTCATACAAGATTAGAGCTATCTTGGACATAAAGTCCCTAGCCTCTATGAAGGAGATCCAACGTTTTAACAGGAAGATAACAACTTTCAACAGGTTTGTCTCAAAGTAGGTGGACAAGTGTATGCCTTTCTTCACAATCCTCCGCAAATCTTTTCAGTGGGGACCAAATGCAGAGGTGACCTTCCAGAAGTTAAAAACCTACCTCGTTACACCCCTTTGCTGCTCCCTTGTTGTACTAGGAGAGACCTTGTATATTTACCTTTTCTCCTCATCCTCTGTAGTGAGCTCTGTCCTTGTTAGGGAGGATAGAGGCGTCCAAAAGCCTGTATACTATGTAAGTTGGGCATACCGAGGTACGGAGGTAAGATACTCAGAGCTTGAGAAATTGGCTCTCGCACTTGTCACCGCTGCCAGACACGTACGTTATTACTTTCAGAGCCATACCATCGTGGTTATTACAGATCAACCCCTTAAGAGAATTTTAGAAAATCCTAATGTGTTCAGCCAACTACTTAAATGGGCCGTTGAGTTGAGTGAGTTCGATGTACAGTACCAGCTGAGGACAGTCATGAGGCAAGCCCAGTCATTATCCCCAGAAAGCCTGACGACCTGGAGACAAACCCTCAGGTTCCAGAAGACTAGACCCTGAGGCTAGAAGCCTCCACCTCTTGTACCTACTCCACATCAGCCCTCAGCACCCTCGCTATCCACTCCTTCGTCTACTGTACTATGCTGGAAGCTGTATGTTGATGGGTCCTCCATAAGTGAGGGCGGTGGCATAGGATTAGTGCTGATCAGCCCCCATGGCACTCCACTCAAGTATACTGTCTCTCTTCACTTCACAACATCAAACAACCAAGCTGAATATGTGGCCCTCATATTAGGCTTGAAGCTCGCGATGGAGATGGAAGCCCTCTTTTTGACAGCTTACAAGGACTCGCAACTGATAGTCGATCAGGTAAAAGGAGACTTTGAAGTGAAGGAGGAAAAGATGCAAGAATATTTGTTAGTGGTCCAAGCATTATTGGAAAAATTTAACCACTTCCAAATCCATCTTGTGCCTAAAGAGGAGAACGTCATGACAGACGCCCTCGCCAAGTTTGCATCTGCCAATATACTCATGGGCCCAACACTGATATGCCACTAGTTTGAGTTGAGCACGATCAGGGCAGAGAAACATGATGTTAATTGTACATCATTTGAAGCCAACTGGATGATGCACATCTAAGCTTACCTAGAGGAAGACACTCTCCTAGACAACCAAATGGAAGCTAAAAAGTTGAGAATAAGAGTGTCCAGATATGTTATCCTACAAAACACCCTCTATAAGAAGAGTTATTCATTGCCACTACTTCACTGTCTTACCCCCGAGGAAGTCGATTATGCCATGAGGGAAATCCACGAGAGGATATGTGAAAATCACTTATGAGGGCGTGCACTGGTTCACACGATAATAAGGCAAGGTTATTACTGTCCTAGCATGATCAGAGACGCCTACAAGTTCCTGAAGAAGTGTGACAACTGTCAACACTTCGCAATTGTGCCCAGACAGGCACCAGAAGAGCTCATCACCATCCAGAGCCCATGGGCCTTCTCTATATGGGGGATCAACATTTTAGGTCCTCTACTTATGAGTTGGGACCAGAGCAAGTTTGTAGTAATAGCCATCGACTACTGCACTAAATGGACAGAAGCCAAGGCCTTAGCCAAGATAATATACTAGAATGTGAAAGACTTTAGTTGGAGGAGCATAGTCTACTGTTTTGGAGTACCTCATGTCATAGTAAGTGATAATGCCAAATAGTTTGACAATAAATTTCTTAATAGCTTTTGCGCTGACCTACAGATCAAGCAGCCCACTCTAGCCCAGCCCAGCCCATCCACAAGTGAACGGACAGGCAGAAGTCACCGTCAGAACCATCATCCGCAACCTCTTGGAGAGTGCAAAGGGGCGATGGGTGGACGAGCTCTCAAGAGTACTAAGGGTTTACCGGACAATGTCAAGAAGCCCCAAGGGTGAGACCCCTTTCTCCTTAGCATATGGGATAAAGACGGTCATACCAGTCGAGATTGGGATACACTCTAGTAGGGTCTAATACCATGACCCGACCACTAACGAAGAAGGTCTCTATATCGACCTCAATTTAGTAGAAGAAGAGAGAGAGACAGTCATGCTCAGGAATGCAGAGTAATGTAAAACCTGAAAAAATTGAAACTTTTTATGAAAAAGGGTAAAATGATAATTTGTCACTACAGTGTGGGTTGAAAACCTGTATTTATCTAGAGCTCAGATGACAACACAGACCTCACAGTTAGACTCGTGTGTCGCAAAATCTAGTTAGCCAGATAATTTTCGTTGAATTTTGAGATAATTAAATTTTTTACATTTTTCGAGACATTCAGATGACCTTAAAAATAACCCAAAAATAAAATTTTAAAAATTTTATAATAATTTAAAGAAAGTTCATTTAAAAATATTTTGAGTTTGAATCGGGATGAAATTTAATCATTTCGGGGCAAAAATTGACCCGGGAATAGGGAACACGTGGCGTGACGTGAACCAAGCATTAAAGGGTATAAATAGGAGACAAAATTTGGTTTTTCTCCACAACACATTGCTGGGTTTTAACGTTGGAAGAGGAGAAGGAACAGAGAAAAAAAGAGAAAAAACTCCACCTTCTCTCTACGATCTATGGAGTTCCACCGGTCAAAATCTTTGGGTGAAGTATTAAAGTCAATCTACGCGACGAGGCTACGCAACTATACCACAAAGGGCTGGTTTTACTAAAGATTCAAAGACGAAATTTTAGAAAAAGTTTGATTTTGGGCGAGATTTGGGTTCTTGGAGTTTCCTAGCATTGTCTTACGCTTCAAGAGGTAAAGTTTTCATCCTAAATAGGTTTATTTCTAGCATAGGACGACTATATGAAATGGGTGGGCTGTTATATGTACTTTAACACTTACTTATTACAGTTGATTTGATGAAAATGAGTAAATTCAATTCTTGTATGTATTGGTAATTAGGAATTGCTAACTTGTGATTTCTTGGAAGTTTGGATAATTGGATATGTAGAAATCAATTAACGTGATTTTTTGAATTATGTGATGAATTTGGGCATTTTATATGATTAAATAATTTGGTGCCTTGAAGGTATTTGATTAAATACCTATGTGAAATAAAATGTGTTAATTGCATGAGATTATGTGAAAACATTCTTGAGAATTGTTATTGGATAAAAATGTTGATATATATTTGATGATGTATTGGCATTGTGATGATTTATAGAAATTATATGCTTTGAATATAATTGCCCATGGAATGTGTTGAAATGTGGTTGAAATAGTTCATATGACTTTCATTACATGTTGGACATGATATTGATATTACAATGGTTCGTTACATTGCATATGCACAGAGATGTCGCATTTGGTGGGTGTGTATGCATTGTTTGATCAAACACCATTCTTGATAGTTGATAAGTGAACTCGGGAAGGCTGGACCTAGGTCTGGCTGAATTACATGATTACATGAAAAATTTGTGTTGGGTATAGCAAGCAGGGCTAGATTTTTTCTCAGGTACAAGGTCCGATTACTTGGTTTATACACTTTCGGGTGGTACAAATCCAAAAAAGTGAATCGATGTGGGGAACCGACGGTAAGACACCAAAATTTCGCTACCCAACAAAGACACATGATTTTGTTTTATAAAAAAATAAAAAAATGTCATTGGATATGCAACATCAATGGTAAGGGATTGGAATGTCCCATTTTACACTCATGGCATTGCATGGGTGATGGGAGCCAGTAATGACTCGTGTTGAGTTGCATGAGTGAATTTCATCTCATTTCATGGTATTACATAGTGAATTCTAATATTGAATTGCATATTCTTTATTGGAATGGTTGTTATTTGTTGAATGTTGCATGTGAACATTTCATATACACTTAAGTTGGGGAGTAGTCTCTTTAGGAGATACTCTATTAAGCGTGATTCACCCTTTATGAGAAAATATTTCAAGTGCGAGTTATACACTAGTGGACAACTCGTATTTAGGGTCTCAAGGATGAAGAAAAGTCGACTTATAGCTTTTAAACCATCTTTTGTAAAACATTTGCTAAATTTATTTTTGGGCATGTAAATCTATGAAAAAGAATTGTAATCGAATTCATATGGACTATTTTTAATATAAAATTGCATATTGTTATATGAGTGTGGATAAATAAACCCGGTTTGGTTAATATTGTATGATTGCACAGGTTGTATTTTGGGTAGAGCTCCTCATACAAAGGAGACCCTGTCCAAATTTTTTTAAATTATGGGTCTCGATAAATAGGGCATAACAGCGTGATATCGAGTTATACGGTATCCACGGATATTTCGCGGGTTGATGGGTTGATCAACGGGTTAACACAAGACCCCCGATTTTTGGGGCGTCACAGTTTGGTATCAGAGCCTAGGTTTATGATTTACCTAGGGTTTGCGGGACATGAGTTTAGACCATTGCATCTATTTTATATTACATTTTATGTGCTTTAAATAATACATGTTATGTGTTATATGTTATGTGAAGAATATGCATCATAAAGTGTATATGAAAAAGAGATATTAGAGTTAGAGAACATAACCTTGGGGTCGAAAAAAGAATGAACGGGATGGTTTAGGATGTAGATGTCTACTAGTTGGCGGCACATGCTCTACTAGTGAGACAAGTAGAGAAATCTCAAAATTTGAACTTGATCCCTATCTTGGGATACTAAATAAGTGATTTGTTGCTATTTGACAAGTGTGAGAGATTTGGGCTTAGATGTTGAGACCTTAGAAGAACCATTGCATGTGAGTTCTCCCCTAGGGGCTAGGGTGAGTATTGATCAGATATGTCAGGTTTGTGAGCTAGAGATCTCGAAGATTCTACTCATCATGGACCTTAGGGTCATAGATATGTCAGAATTTGATATCATCCTTGGGATGGGTTGGTTGACGGCACACCGAGTTGTTATCGATTGTAATCGGAAGAGGGTCACTGCCTACACACTGGAGGGTATTTTTTTCAAGTTTCAGGGGGAGAAACACGATGTTTTACCCTATGTAATGTATGGTTCCCATTGGCACGGACAGTTGACAAACTACTGAGATTACAGGGAAGTAGACTTCACTATTGAGTTGCACCCCGGTACATCGCTCATTTTCTATGACTCCGCATAGAATGACACCTGTAGAGTTGCAAGAACTCAAGATCCAATTACAAGAATTGAGGGACAAGGGCTTCATTAGACCGAGTACCTCACCTTGGAGCTCTCCAGTGTTGTCTGCCAAAAAGAAGGATAAGATTGTTTGGCTATGCACAGACTATCGATAGTTGAATCGGGTTACTATCAAGAATAGATACTCGTTGCCGAGGATCGATGGCTTATTTGATCAACTGAGAGGGGGCGCGGGGTAACTTCAAGATAAATCTACATACGGGTTACCATCAGTTGAGGATTAGGGAGACAGATATCCCTAAAATGGCGTTTAGGACACGGTATGGGCATTTGAAGTTCACTATAATGCCTTCAGATTGACGAATACTCGGGTGGCATTTATGGATCTCATGCATAGGGTGTTTCAACCCTACCTGGATCAGTTTGTCGTAGTCTTTGTTAACGACATTTTGATCTACTCCAAGTTTAAGGAGTAACATGAGGGTCACTTGAGAGTTGTTATCCAGATCTTGAGGAACCATCTGTTATACACCAAGTTCAGTAAATGTAAATTTTGGCTTATAGAAGTAAAGTTTTTAGGACACGTGGTGTTAGCTTCAGCTGTATTTGTGGACCCGGAGAAGGTTGAGGCGATTATGAATTGAGAGAGACCTAAATCAGTCTTTGAGATACGCAATTTCTTAGAATTGATAGGGTATTACAAGAGGTTCATTGTGGATTTTTCCCGACTAGCTGCACCTATGATGAGGTTGACCCGGAAGGAGGTCAAGTTTGAGTAGAATGACTCGTGAGAAGACATTCGAAAAGTTGAAAGGAAGGCTTAATTCAGCTCCTATTATGATATTTCCAAAGAAAGGACAGAGGTACACAGTGTATTGTGACATCTCTAAGGACGGACTTGGTTGTGTTTTGATGCAGTCCGGGAAAATGGCAACTAATGGTTTTCGACAGTTAAAGAACCACGGGCAAATTACCCTACGCATGATATGGAGTTGGTGACCATTGTCTTTGCCTTGAAAGCTTGGCACTACTATTTGTATGGTGAGTAATTTGAGGTATTTTCGGACCATAAAAGTTTAAAGTACATCTTTACACAACGGGACCTCAATATGAGGCAACGTAAGTGGATGAAGTAGTTAGAGGACTACAATTTCACTTTGCATTACCATCCTGATAAGGCAAATGTGGTGGCTGATGCACTCAATTGGGAGTCAGTCACAGGGAGTCTTGGCCAGTGTGGCTTTTTGGGAATGACAGATGCTCGAGACTGTGGGGCAGTTCGGGCTATACTCTAAAATCAGGTTCAGGGCACTTTGAGAAGTTTGGTGGCAACGCTTTCCCTACTAAGCAGGGTGATCAAGTCTTAGGGATAGGATACAAAGATATTGTCTATTAGGGACTGGGTACAGTTGAGTACAGGTGACAAGGGTTGGGCCATTCGCGCGAATGGTGGTTTTCGATATAGGGGAAGGGTTGTAGTTTTTTAGTTAGTGGATCTGAGAGAGGAGATCCTTAGAGAGTTTCATTGTTCCCGTTTTGTTGTACATCCCGGTGGCACGGAGATATACCATGATTTTTGCCGCTAGTACTATTAGAGTGGGATGAAGAGGCACGTTGGAGACTTTGTCAGTCGATGTCTCACGTGTCAACAGGTTAAGGCTAAGCACTAGGGACCTGTAGGTTTGCTCCAGCCTTTGGAGGTGGTTGAATAGAAGTGAGAGCACGTCACAATGGATTTTACGACCCACTTATCACAGACATTGTGGGGACATGACACGGTATGGGTGATAATGGACCACCTTACGAAGTCGGCACATTTTTTGGCAGTGTGAATGACTTTTACACTAGAAGAATTCTGCAGGTTATATATACGGGAGATAGTTCGGTTGCATAGGGTACTCGTATCTATAGTATCGAATCGAGATCCCAGGTTCACGGCCTATTTTTGGAAGAGTTTCCAACGGGTCATGGGGACACAGTTAATGATGAGCACAACTTTTCATTCTTAGATGAACGATCAGTCATAGAGAACCATTCAGAATTTAGAGGACATGCTTCGGGCATCCGTCATAGATCTCAACAGTTATCAGACGAGCATATAAATGACACTCTATTAGGCACTATATGTGAGGCTTTGTCGTTCTTTGATTTGTTGCACGGAGGTGGGAGAAAGACCTTTTACGGGTTCGAATTTGGTAAAAGACACCTCGAAGAAGGTGGACTTGATACAGAAGCATCTTGTCATGACTTAGAGTCGATAGAAGAACTACGTCGACAGACAGCGGTGACCTCTAGAGTTTGAGATGGGAGATCACAACTTCTTGAAGGTGATGCCTAAGAGGGGAGTGGTCAAGTTCGAAAAACAGAGAAAGTTGTCGCTGAGGTATATCAGGCTTTTCGAGGTACTCGAGAGGGTTGGTACAGTTACTCACCGGCTGGCGTTACCGCCAAATTTATCGGGTGTTCACGCGGTGTTTCATGTTTCTATGCTTCGAAAGTATACTTCAGATCTGACACATGGTGGATTGGGGTGAGTTGATTGTCGATGCAGATGTGACCTTCAAGAAAGGACTAGTGCGTATCATGAATAGTCAAGAGCAGATTTTGTAAGGTAAGACTGTGAGGTTGGTGAAGGTACTGTGACAGCACTAAGGAGTGGAGAAGGTGACATGAGAGAGTGAGGACACTATACGTACCAATTATCCTTTCTTATTTATAGAGGTACATTCTTATAGTCGTTTAGTATTATATGATTGTCACATATGCATGCAGTTAAATGTATATGTTTATGAATTTCGAGGATGAAATTCTTTTAAGGGGGGAAGAATGTAAAACCCGAAAAAATTGAAACTTTTTATGAAAAAAGGCAAAACGGTAATTTGACACTACAGTGCAGGTTGAAAACCTGTATTCTCTAGAGCTCGGATGACGAAACAGACCTCAGAATTGGATTCATCTTGCAAAATCTAGTTATACAGATAATTTTTGTCAAATTCTGAGATAATCGGATTTTTTCATGTTTTTCGAGGCGATCGGGTGATCTCAAAAACGACCTTTAGAATAAAATTTTAAAATTTTTATAATAATTTAAAGAAAGTTCATATAAAAATATTTTGAGTTTGAATCGGGACAAAATTTAGTCGTTTTGGGGGCAAAAAGGGATCCGAGAATAGGGAACACGTGGCGCAACGTGGACCAAGCATTAAAAGGTATAAATAGGAGATAAAAATCTGATTTTTCTCCACAACACACTGTAGAATTTTAACGTTGGCAGAGAAGAGAGGGAAGAAAGGAAAAAAGAGAGAAAGCTCCACTTTTTCTCTACAATCTATGGAGTTCTGCCGGTCGAAATACTTCGGGCAAAGTATTAAAATCGATCTATGCAACGAGGGCTGCGCAATCATACCAAAAAGACGAGCTTCACCAAAGATTCAAAGACGAAATTTTGAAAAAAGTTTAGTTTTGGGTTCTTGGAGCTTCCTAGTATTGTCTTACGTTTCAAGAGATATGGTTTTCATCCTAACTAGATTTATTTCCAACCTAAGACAACTATATGAAATGGGTGGGTTGTTATATGTATTTTAACACTTGCTTATTGTAGTTCATTTAATGAAAATGAGTAAATTCAATTCTTGTATGAATTGGTAATTATTAATTGCCAGATTGTGATTTATTTGAAGTTTGGATAATTGGGTATGTAGAAATCAATTAATGTAATTTCTTGAGTTATGTGATGAATTTGAGCATTTTATGTGATTACATGATTTGGTATCTTGAAGGTGTTTGATTAAATACTTATGTGAAGTAAAGTGTATTAATTATATGAGATTATGTCAAAACATGTTTGAAAATTGTTATTGGATAAAAATGTTGATATAAACTTGATGATGTATTGGCATTGTGATGATTTATGAAAATTATATACTTTGGATATAATTGTCCATAGAATGTGTTGAAATATGGTTGAAATAGTCCATATGACATTCATTACATATTGTATATGATATTGATATTGTAATAGTTCATTACATTACATATGTACAAAGACGTCGCATTTGGTGGGTGGTTGATAAGTGAACTCGGGAAGGTTGGACTTAGGTCCGACTGAGTTACATGGTTGCATGAAAAACTTGTGTCGGGTATAGCAAGCAGGGCTAAATTCTCCCTTGGGTGCAAGGCCCGATTACTTGGTTTATACACTTTTCGGCAGTGCAATTCCAAAAAAATGTATCAGTGTGCGGAACCGCCGGTGAAACACCAAAACTCCGCTACCCAACAAAGACACATAATTTTGTTTTATAACAAGATGAAAAGAGCCATTGGATGTGCAACATCAATGACAAGGGCTTGGAATACCCGATTTTACACTTATGACATTGCACAGGTGATGGCAATCGGTAAGGGCTCGGATGGAGTTGCATGAGTGAGTTTTATCTCATTTCATGGTATTACATGGTGGATTTTAATATTGAATTGCATATTCTAGATTGGAATGATAGTTACTTGTTGAATGTTGCATGTAAACATTTCTTATGCACTTAGATTGGGGAGTAACCTCTTTAGGAGATACTCTATTGAGCAGAGCTCACCCTTTATGGGGAAACATTTTAGGTGCGGGTTATACACTGGTGGACAGCTCGTATTCAGAACCTCAAGAATGAAGAAAAGCCGACTTGTGACTTTTAAACCAACTTTTGTAAAACATTTGCTAAATTTGATTTTGGGCATGTAAATCTATGGAAAAGAATTATAATCGAACTCATATGAATTATTTTTAATATAAAATTACATGTTGTTATATGAGTATGAATAAATGGACCTGGTGTGATCAATGTTCTATGATTTCAGATGTTATGTTTTGGGTAGAGCTTCCCGTACAAAGGAGACTTTGCTCGAATTTCTTTAAATTATGGATCCCGATAAATGAAGCATAATGGCGTGATATCAAGTTACACAGTATCTACGGGTATTTTGCGGGTTGATGGGTTGATCAATGGGTTAACAAAGGACCCCCGATTTTTAGGGCGTCATGGCTTGATATTAGAGCTTAGGTTTACGATTTACCTAGGGCTTGCAGGGCATGAATTTAGACCATTGCATCCATTGTGTATTACATGTTTTGTGCTTTAAATGCTATATGTTATGTGTTATATATTATGTGAAGAATATGCATGATGAAATGTATGTGAAAAAGAGACACTAGGGTTAGAGAACATAACCTTGGGGTCAGAAAAAGAATGAACGGGATGGTTCAAGATGTAGATGTCTACTAGTTGATGGCACATGCTCTACTAGTAAGACAAAGAGAGAAATCTCAATGTTTGAACTTGATCCCTATCTTGGGATACTAAGTAAGTCCTCTGTAGCTATTTGACATGTGTGAGAGATTTGGGCTTAGAGGTTGAGACCTTGGAAGAGCCATTGCATGTGAGTTCTCCCCTAGGGCCTAGGGTGAGTATTGATCATATATGTCAGGATTGTGAGCTAGAGATGTCAAAAATTCTACTCACCATGGACCTTAGGGTCATGAACATGTTGGAATTTGATGTCATCCTTGGGATGGATTGGTTGACGACAAGCATCGCATGACCAAGTACTACAACTCGTGGGTGAAGTCTTGCTTCTTCTTGCCTAGAGATCTAGTCCTAAAAAAGGTTATCCTATGTACCATGGACTTTTGAGAAAGGAAGCTAGGCCCAAACTGGAAGGGACCTTACACAGTCACGGAAGTGGTAAGATCGACCACCTTTAGAACTCTGAAGGGAAAGTCTTGGTTCATCCATGGAGCGCAGAACACCTGAAGAGATATTACCAATAACTGGGGGCAAGATTGTGGGTGGACAAGGTAGTAGTCACCATTTAAATTATTTCTTGTTGTTTTAGTCAATTTTCATTGCTATTTACTTCAGATTATGAAATACAATTTATGTCATTCCATAAGGCTCATAAACTATTTACAAAAGATAGAACATGGCCTAACAATAAAAACACGAAGATAAAAATACCATACTCCTAACATCGATCATTGCTCCCAGATCTGCTCCTATCTAAGCTCCTCTCCTCGTCATCAATCCTTGATGCCTCATAGGGGACGAAGCCAGAAAAGTCATAGGCAGGAAAAGCTACTGAGACCTTCCCCTTAAGCACCTCATAACCATTGATAAAGGCACCTGCCACGGCCCTCTTAGCAGTATCTTTCTTCTTCTCCATCTCAATAGAGCGAGCCTCTGCCACGACAACCCTCTCCTGAGCTACGCAAAGCTCGGCCTCTGCTCCACGGCCTTCTCACGGGATGCTTGCAGCTCTGTCTATGCTCTTTCACAGGCAACTTCTCTATCAGCCTCTAGCTAGGTGGCTCTCTCACGGCACGCCAAAAGCTCGGTCTCAAGTGGGGCAGCTCTCTCAGGTGCTAGTCTTAACTGCTCCTCGACAGCCTCTCGCACCTATCTCTCGAGCCCCAACTGTTCCTCAATAGACCTTCGTGCCTACCTCTCTGCTGCTTGACCAATGGGTGCCTCTCTAAGCTTCATCGTACTTGAAAATAAGTAGAAAAAAGCAGCAGTTACCTATATGCATCCAAAAGGAAGAACATGAAAGAAAGCAGCCAGGTACAAGACCAAAGATGAGTAAAAGGTATACCATAGCAAAACCCTCTATAATAGTATCAATGATGCCCTCTAGACCTCGAGAGCCGACCTTTTGGATCTTTGCAGTGGTCACAAACCCCCAAAGTCGCTCCTTGACCAAATTCATATCCTGCAACATGGATACTAAACCACAACTAGAGACAGGGCGGCTAAGCGGAGCTCCAGTCCTCATAGGAGACCACACTAGAACCTCAATTCCTACAGCTATACTGGTGCTATCCCTAGAATATGATGGAGTCATAGTTGGGGGAGGAGTGGGGGCATCACCAGGTCTCGCCTCTTGGGGACTAACTTGGCCAGCAGACATTAACTGAGAAGCACAAGGGGCATCAGACTTTGCCCTCTTAGAGGAAGGAGGGGAAGATGCCACACTACAAGCATAATGAGCCTCTACCATCGCTCTATCAATAGAGGTGCCTACGGAGTTGGTGTGAGACAAAAAGCTTACAACGTCGTAACCATGAAGAGTCTATTGGAAGGACTAGATACCTTTCCTGTTCGGCCTAGGGGAGACTTTGGGACGACCCAATGCGAACATAATCTTTGAAAACTCCTTGAAATGATGGTAATGCCCTAGTTGGAGTCTACTCTCCTACTCCGTAGATAATGTAGGTGGAGCTACAAAGGAACCAATCACACAATAAGTAAAAATACCTAACGACTAGATGTAAAAGCAAAAGTAAAAGTAAAATTCTTACCTAGCTTGGTCCTCAAAACCGTGTGCCACCTTGAAGCCACCAAGTCATGGTCTCCCTCAATGGCCCCCTTGTCTCCAACAAAGAATAACCTAGACTTCCAACTATGATAATTCGAGGGTAGTACAGTGATAAGTTTGCCCGTCCTCGTGGCAAAACGAAAACACCCTTGATGAGGAGTAGGGTTCTCCAAAAGCACGTGCGAAGTCAAAAACTCCTCGAAAAGGGGAGGAATATTAGCACTGTGAACTAGCCGCCATAATAAGAAGAATGTCAGGATTACGCTTCACCCATTTGGAGTAAACCTCCTTGGAGCCAGTGATAAGTATCCCAGGATCTGACATATGGGCCCAGGTATCGGGAACCTCAACCCTGCATCCAGGACGTCCTCGTAGAGGACGATCTCTCTAAATGAGTCATGACAGGCCGGCTCGTCCCCTTCGACCCGACGATATAAGACAGTAAGATGAATACAAAACGAGAAACAATGACGACAATGTCATCGTCACAATCTATAGAACTAAAAATAGAGAGTATCTTCGAACTGTCGTCCTTAGTGATCCCTCTGCCTCACTTAGAGCCTCGTGTAACAACCTTCGTTATGTCCTTGTCAGAGTGGGTGCCTGCCAACAAATGGAACCAAGATAGAATCAAAGTCAATTTCAAGGAAATACCAGCATTAAAGTATGGCGAGCTGAGTCCTCGCATAGTCGGAAATACAAAAAGTAGACACATGCAAAATCTATTTTTGCGATTAAAGTTCAATTTCTGTGAGAATGAAGCATTTTTTTAGAGAAAATCGATGCACCAACTGCATAGCAGTTGGACATCATAGATCTAAAAAAAATACTCAGATTCAAAAAAAAATTCACCTCAAACGAACATCCGAGTGCAAAGTTATGACCGTTCAAAGTTTTGTTGTGCCAACGCCCGTGCCAAGTGCCTTAGGCATCACCCAGCTGCCAGGGGGCGTCGCCCAGCTGCCAAGGGGTATTGCCCAATCGGGCCACTAGCCACTGGCATAGCCCAGTGCCTGGGTCGACGCGTTGTCGCTCCTGCCTCCCCCAAAATCGCAACCTATCTCGCAAAGGGACCTACCAGTAATGGCGTTGCCACCATATTCGTAACCATGGATACTTGCAACATGGGCATTGCTTGTCAGCTCTCCGCAAAGACCTAACACTCTTCTCCAAGCGTTGTCATCCTTCCTGGTCCCGCCTCCCTCATGGGCGCCATCTCAATGGACTCCTCGCCTCGATGCATCACTTGTACCTCCTACGACTGAGGCGCCTTCGCCTAACTCAATTACTCCACCCCCCAACTCAACTACTCCACCCATGTGGGCATCGTCGTCATCCTTTAGGAGTCCAAGCCACTGTCGACGCCACCTAGTTTCCCATCTGTTGCGCCTCTAACGCCCCAACAGCCTGGAGCATTGCCTACGAAATCGGCGCCTTCTGCAACGACTTTCTTTGCACTATGGGCGTCACCCAGGCCAAATCCACTGCTTCTCATTGCTTTCCTTACGCCTTCCAGCGTGTTGGTGCTGCCCAGCAACTCGTTGGCGTCGCCCAACCCCTGGGCCATGATCCTGTCACCATCCGTGTTCATCGTCTGTCCTTTGCGATTGCTGCCTGAGATCCGAGGCTTTTTTTTCCTTCTCCTTCATTGAGATTTTCCACGTAGATCCACCAAAGATACCTCTCTTCATCTTCTCCCTTGTCCTCATACTCATCTCCTGCAAGTTTGCCTAATGATTTGTAGAATGTGAAGGGGGAAAATAGTGAATTTAAGCCCTAGTTCTAAAGAGGGATATGATGGGTTTGGCAAGAAATGCCCTTTAAATCCAAAAGGCAAGTACTTGAGTAAAAGAGGAGACCTTGCTGTCAAGTTTACCAAGCTATTGAAATATAGTCGTTGGAACAATGGTTTTTCAACCACGATGATTATCAAACCAAGAAAAGGAGCTCTACAGTTGAAGAATGGAAAAAGGATGAGCCGTGGGACGCAAGAAACCCTTAGCTATTTAGAGGCTCACTCTTGTCCCCAATACCTTTTTTGTAATCAAGGCTTGGGGCATGGGGCGCAAATGATGAGCCTGAATTCGACTAAGTCAGGCCCAAGTAATTAAGTAAGCCCAAATTAGCTGCAAGGCAAGTCATGTCCAGTTCATGAATTCGGCTCACACCAAAGTTCAAGGAGTCCAAGAACATTAGTACACATGGAGAGCAATTATCGGGATTGCCACTCTCGAAAATCAAGGATATCTTTAATTGTACCTATACTTAGTTGTAGCTATCCTCCCTAACGAACTAGTATATTTACCCTCACATCACCGCCTTAACCAAGGCTCTCTGCCTATAAATTGTAAGCTTTCTCTATACACCCCTCACATTGTTATTTCTCTCTCTTAGCTACCATACCTCTCCCAGAAATTACATTTGCTCTCTCTCTCACCTACTACTTCATCAATAAAGACCACTGGCCACCTTTGTCGTCTTCAAAATGGAGTAGGTCATCGTGAACGAACCACTATACATTTGTGCGTTGACTATGTTGATTTCACCTTATATTTATTGAATTTATTACCTACATTAATTACTCGACAGGTAGTGCATAAATCCACATTATCAGGAGTCTTTGACATTAGGTAATTTACCTAGGTTAATGCATGTATGGAGGATCGTTCCCAAAAATCTTTGAGGTTTTCAGAATTTGGCAATCTTTAATATATTGCAGTGTGAAATTTTGAGAAATCTATTGTCACCTACTATGGCAAAATTGCTTGGGAATCTACAAATCCAACTTGTTTGCCGGTGTAAGATGATGGAAGAAATTATTGACATGGAAGAAGATCTTTCCAAGATCAAGATTTTAGACGAGATAGTTACTACACAGGAAGAAGAATAAATGACGGGACAAAATTTTGTAACCACAATTGAAAGAGATATGGCTTGAAAATCTAGAAAACCTTAATTGTTTTTGCTTTGGAAACTGTGAATTTCAATTTTTGTCATTGAATCAATTGAAAATCAGTGGCTGTCCAAACATGAAGACTTTCTGCTCTGGACCACTGAGCACAGGAAGGCTTGGAGAAGGAAATATACCCATTGGCGGACAGGGATTTTGGATGAGTGATCTTAACACAACCATACAAAATGCAAGCGAACTGTATGTCTTTATTCTTTTCAATTTCTTCCTTTTATTTCTCACTTCCCCCTGAAAAATTAAAGAAAATAGTTATCTATGCGTTATTGCCAATTTCATTCAAGGCTAAACTATTTCTCTGCTTTAAGTCGTCACTTTCCTTCTTGTCATCTAGCCTCAACGATGAATCAGAAGAAGAATGATGATATTTGACGATGACAACGACAACGATGATGATGAAGCAGCAGAAGATGATGATGATGATGATGTCAAGCAAATGGAAGGAGAGATGATGAGGATGCTGAGGATGGAACAAATGAGCTTTCTTTAACAATAAGAAAGAGTGTGTTTGCTTTGATGTTCTCTCTCTCTCTCTCTCACACACACACACACACGATTGTAGATCAGTAGCTGAATGATATACAATTTAATTATGTAACTTTTGTTTGAAAAATGCCAAGATTTGACAAGAAGAGAAGACCTTATTGTTGCCATAGATTGAAGTTTAATACATATTTTCATTGTATTGGAAATGATAAGTTAGTCTATGCTAAATTAGGTTTCCTGGTAAAACATAAGTTTTTGCATTCTTGATTTTGTGGGGGAAAACACAACTTTTGTTTTTGCAGATGAACTATAGCAATGACAACAAGAAGTTTCCTTTCCTCATGGAACTTATTTTGGTGTTCTACTGGAGGTTCTATTTGTGAGGTGGGTCTCAGCGTAGTGGCAAAGGTTATTCTATTATCAACGAGGCATCCAAGTTTCGAGACAAAAATGTACGTGCTTAAAGCTAGACTCCACAGTGACGAGAGTCTCTTGTATTAAGCCGCCCTTCTATATTGTGCCATTCTTTTAGCTTCTCTTAGCTCATATCTGACTACTCTTTCATCTCATTTTAATGCATTTTTATTATTATAATAGTAGATTGTAGTTGATTATAATTGTGATAATACGATTTATTTATCTAAAAAAGAACAGAGTACTCTCAAACCCTTTCAGAAGCAGCTCTTTGCTAGCAAGTAAACTATTTCAAAAATCAAAATTTAGGTACCTGTTAGACTGATTCTAGGATTTAGGCCTTGTAAGAGCTAGCACTAACTTTTCAACACCTAAAATTTTGTAATGGTTTAAAATTTTCATTTGGTTTACGGAACAGTCAATCATGTTTTAATACCACAACACATTTACGGAGATCATTTATTTTTAACAGTAAAAATTATAATTAGGCAGAATAGTTGGAGTGGAGCATAGTAAAATAACTATGTCATTAACTTGGGTTAAATTTGAGTGGTTCCTTGCAAGATTATACAGCCCAAAGGAATCAAAAACAAAGGGAATTTTTTTTGTATTATAATCGAATCAATTTTAATACATATATACATCCCATTACAAAAAAATAAAAATAAAAATTGAATCGAAATAGATTTTTGTACTTTTTTATTATTCGCAAATTCAAACATGAATTTTGTACAAGATGCTAGTCATATAATGGATGTTGTACATGAATTCAAATTGGCATATACGTTAACACATTAAAATAAGATCCATTAAAATCTTGATGGAATCTAATTCATTGATAAGTTTAATCTTTATATACGATGAAAAAGAAAAAAAACTGGTCAATTAAAATATCTTCTATTCAAATTTGATGTATTGAAAAATCTAAGATCATCATGTACACTAGAAAGGAAACAAACAAACAAACAAGTTATTTCATGCATTTCTGCATAATTACACCAAAAAAGCCTAATCGTTGTGAAGTCTTGTAATTTTGTCTACAACAATATGAACGCAAAAGAGGAAGTCAACATATGAAAGATAGTCGTGCAAAAGGAGGGACCGCTGGCTCTTCCAAGCAGGAGAATAAAGCATAATCATATTAAAACACATCATCGTAGGTGGGGGTACAACTCAAATACTTTTTATTTTAATATTAAATTATTAGTCTGCCTGAACGATTGCAACTT